>JANUFV010102742.1:0-10329 GCA_024757865.1 Epizoanthus scotinus
ATTGAGGAATACAGCAGTAGTGAAGAAAGTGACACTGAAGCAGAACGTGGAATGAAAGACCAGGAAATCAAACAACGACTCTCCCTCTCCCTCTCGCTCTCCCTCTCGCTCTCCCTCTCCCTCTCCCTCTCGCCTTCTCTCTTTCCCTCTCCTTCTCCCTCTCCTTTTCTTTCTCTCTCTCTCCTTCTCCCTCTCCCTCTCTCTCTCCTTCTCCCTTTCCCTCTCCCACTTCCTTTACCTCTTTCTCTCTATCCTTCTCCCTCTCCTTCTCCCTCTCCCTCTCCCTCTCCCTCTCCCTCTCCCTCTCCCCCTCCCTCTTCTTCTCCCTATCCCTCTCCTTCTCCTTCTCCTCCTTATTCTTCTCCTCTTTTTTCATTCTCCCTCTCCCTCTCCTTCTCCTTCTCCCTATCCTCTTCCTCTCTCTCCTTCTCATTCTCCTTTTTCTTCTCCTTCTCCTTCTCCTTCTTCTTCTCCTTGTCTTTGTTCTTCTCCTTGTCCTTGTACTTCTCTTTTTCCTTCTTCTTCTCCTTCTCCTTCTCCTGCTCCTTCTTTTGCTCTTTTTCTTGCTACTTCTCTTTCTCTTTTTCCCTGCCCTGTTCCTGGTCTTGGATTTAGTTCTTGTGTTCAACAAACCTGTAAACTGTTTTCTGGCAGTTTTCCTTTTTTTGCTTGTTTTCGAACCATCAATATATGTTGTTGTTGTTCCAACCAAATCAACAAATCTTTTACTTCAAACGTCTAACTTAGCAACACAAACACCATCAACGCGTTTACACAAAATGAATGGTTTGGAAATTCTGACGTCCAGTTAGAAACTGCATATCAGTTTGTTACAAGTGAAATAACAAAACGGACATTCTAAATGACAGAGAGATAATACTAAACTGGTTCTTAAAGAATACTTATTGGCATGTATATGATAAACTTTAGTATAGACCCAGATAAAGTGACATGAACACACGGAACTCTAGCATATATACACAGCGCAGTAGCAAATAATCACGCAACAGACTATTAACGTCAACACGCATCAAATCCGCTTAATTAACAACAACTTGATGTGTTACGTTGTTCGCCGTGAGTAGGGACGATTTGATTGCAGCGCTTTGTCAGAGCAAGGTGGCCAGGTCCCCTGACGTCCTATTTTTGACCGAACAATAGGAAAGCATGGGGAGGAGTTGCCCCAATCCCTAACACGTAAAAATAGCGGCCACAGAAACCAGGAAAGAAAGTAGACGCCAAGAGACTGGCTAAGAGCACATAACATGTTTAATTATTCGCTCTGATAAGAGGCTTTGCTTCTTGATTCATTCGAGCTAGATTTGTTTTGTAATTTAATGATAATTTATGTTTGCAGTTAGGGACTGGTCATATAGTACAGGGGGGGAATCAAAACTATCATGAAAGCATTTTTAGTGGCCCACTCCTTGAGTCTGTTCTTGTTGGAGACTTTCCTCTAACTTCCTCGTGCTCTGAAAGGGGATTTTGGAACCATCTTTGAGAGCACAATGAACCTTGAGGAGCACTGAGGTTCGAGCCCTTTGAAGGTCAGGTTTCTATCATTTAAGGAACATTGCAAAGATCAGGAAATGTCTTAGCATTGAGTCAACGAAATCTCTCATCAACGCTTTTGTCATATCCAGGAGAGACAATGGTAACGCTTTGTTGTATGGCCTTCCGTATCAGTTAGTTAAGCGCTTGCAGTGCCTTGTGAACTCGGCTGCGAGGCTAATCTATCTCTCACGCAAATGCGATCATGTATCTCCCTTACTGTTTGATCTCCATTGGCTGCCGGTGAGGCAAAGAATCACTTTCAAGATCTTACTATTCACATATAAAGCCGTAAATGGACTAGCGCCCGCTTATATATGTGATCTTGTGCGGCAGTACATCCCGTTAAGTGCTTTGAGGTCCGCTGACAAATTGCAACTTAAGTAGCCGCATTACCGCTTAGAATCATACGGCGCGAGGGCGTTTAGTGTGTGCGCATCTAGACTCTGGAACCGCTTGCCGTCGAGTCTTTTAAAAATAACCTCAAAAAAAATTTATTTAGAGAAACTTTTTATTAACATTCTTTTTTTTAATATAAATACATATTTTTATTTCCTTACTTGTAAAGCGCATTTGGGCATTTTGGAAAGTGCGCTATATAAATTGTTCATCATTATCATGATCAGTATCATTATCATTAAAATTGCTATTATTAAAGAGAGAATGTCTTGTGTATTCGCTATATTTATTCTTTTATTTATCAACTAGAACAGCTTTGAGCGTGCTCCGTACAGTAATATAAGCACGCAGGAAGTGTCAAAAGCACGAAAGAAGTGGCCAGAAACGCGAGGCGAAGACGAGCGTTTCTCATAATTTCTTGAGTGCTTTTGACACTTCCTAAGTGCTTATATTACTGTACGTAGCACAATCGAAGCTGTTCTATTTGTTTTATAATATATAGCCAACCTTGGAATCGGAATCTGTGGCCTTTCTTCATTCATGAAATCCCGCAGGTCGGACTCCATTTTTGTTTTCCCCAGGAAATTGAAAAAAAGTAATTGATAACTATGCTTTATACTCTGATAAAGCACGATTTTCAACCAATCAGATCGCGCGTTATATCCAATCTATATTATAATCGCAAATAATAAAATATTTATTGGTTTCACCAAGTTTCGACAAATATATTAGGAACATACAAGTGTTGACGTAAATATTTCTTCACATTTGACTCGGCTAAATCCAGTAAGTTTATAACATTACGTCATAGATCCAGTGTCTTTGATATACTGCGTGACCGCGCCATCTTGAATGTCTTAATTAGCAAAAAGTTTATAAAGTTGATTTTCTTCTACCAAACCTATTAAAATGAGGAAAGGAATCTTGCCAGCCTGACCTGTCAACTGAACGCCAAGACAACAAGTAGGATTGTAGACACATGTTTAATACTTCAAAATATTAATGTTTTGAAATATGCACAGAATAACATCATAGAGCATGAGAATCGGGGGAAGTTGATCATATTGGATTTAATTGTGGTTCAAAGGGCAAGTCCCACCTAAAATGACATTGTTTAATCTGAAAAGTAACGCTTAATATCTCGAGAACAAATCATCGTACATTGATATCATTTATATCACAGTAATCAGTTTGACAAGTTATATCAAATTTAATAATAAAATAACGATGTCATTTTAGGTGGGACTTGCCCTTTAACATATTCAACTGAGAATGCGTCACCGCCGCAAATAACGAAAGAAAGTAAATTATACAATAAATAGTCCATAATTGAGTAAACCTCAAGGTTATTTACGTTTTGGACATTTCAATTTCCAACCATGTGTGTTAAAATTGTGTTTGTATAATAAAAAATTAAAAACATTGGATAACACACAAGGAGCACCAAGGTACCAACTAAAGTTGGCCAATCGAAAAGTTACCACAGAGGTAGGCAGACTTCCGTAAACGGCACTTCCTACCAAAAAGCAACTGATGGAGCTCGAGGTGTGCATAGGTGTATGGGTTGAGGTGTATGAAGAGAGTATGTAAACATATTATCTAATGTGTTAAAATATATGTATGTATGTAAAAGTAATAAGGAAAATAATAATAATTAGTAGTGTACAAACTATACGAAATTAGTTAGGTTAGAGTTAGGGTTAGTGTTAGGATTTGGGTTAGGGTTATGTTAGGGTTAGGGTTAGGGTTAGGGTTAGGGTTATGGTTGTTTTCCATATAGACGTAACACGTCGCAAACAAACGCAAACTGTTTGCGATGAGCTGTTTGCAGAAGTGAAACTTGATTGCTTGCAAAGTGAACAGGAAAAGAAATTACGAAACTCATTGGCGCTTTCACTTGTTACTAACAACAACGGCAAAATCCGAATTCATTTCACGCGTGTTTTGTCAAATTGTTATTAATTTCCTGAGATATATACACGGTATTAATGCTGTGAATAGACGATTACGAATACAGCAATGGAATACTTTATTTATATAGCTACATAAATACTTATAAACCCATAGACGTGTTAAAGATTACATCGCTACATAAAGAATGTGTTTCCTAGGTGAGCAGAATGTCAGTTTATCGTAAATGTCTAAGAGCATATGATTCAATAATAATAATAATAATAGTAATAATAATAATAATAATAATGTGTCTTTATTGATCATAAGATAAAGGTACATATCTTATGTTACAAATGTGAATAAATCATATGAATGCGCATAATTACAATAAATTATATCCATAAAATAGCCTATTTACAAATGACTTTTGAAAGCGAGCGGTACGAATCCTTGGCCTAACTACAGAGGGGAATCTCAAACCATACGCAGTTGTTTTGCGCTTGGGCAAGTAACTATTTAAAGGATGGGTGCTTGAGGAAGACGCTTTCTTAAAGATGTTAGTATGCTGTTTCTCTAGAATTTTATGAATATCCGAGGTGTACTTGCGTACATTGTGTTTTTCTGGTTCCGAGTCTTGTTGAGAGCAAAATTATATCGACTCTGCCAAGTTTTATCTCATCAATGCAACAGATTGTCAGCATTCGCTCCTCAGTAAACTGTAACGAGGGGGGAACAATTGCATTCATTTGGTAAAACACACATATCTGAGGGAAACAGGCATAATAATCCAACAGCCAATCAGAAACGTTTCTAAAACAATGATACTATGCGCCAACATTTTAATGAACAGCGGTTAATGTCATTTAGGAATAACGTATTGTAACCGTTTTGAAGTCGTTATGTTTTGCACTAACCAGAATGCATCCTCGTTTTGTTGCGTGATTGTCTATTTTAAAATGTTGTTCTCATATCTTCTGGGAATATACTGTTATCTTTTCTCATTGAAAAACTCCCTCTTCTTCTCTTTTCTAATGTACCTTGAACAGAAAATAAAACACGTTAAGCCCAAACATATTAAAATAGAATTTGATTTGATTTGATTTGATACTTTATTTTAAGAGGGATATTACGTATTAACAATAAAGTTATCTAACATACGGTCCTCTAGAATAGAAAAAAAAAAAAAAAGAAAGAATAGAATTTCCCGTTAACTTGCTAGTAGTTATGGTGTAAATTTAGTAATTATATTTTGAAATGTTAAAACATCTATTTTGTAAACAATAATAGGGATTAGGATTTTAGCCAATGACACAGCACTACAATTTGTCTGCGACTTATAAATGTCATTCTAACTTAATTTGGTGATGAAAACGAAGCAAAAACTTTACTAATTAAGAAGAAAAATAACACATGTGTACAATGACAGGCTTTCAACAATTTCAGCTGAATAGAAATAGTAATGACGCTTTTAAAATCGGACGATCTCTGTTCAAAATACACCTGTCAATTATAGACAAAAATCGTCTAAAATCGTATGGACTCATGTAGGCTTGAATATTTTATGTCTTAAAATGTTGTTGTTGTCAGAAACACTGTCAGTATTAGATTGCAATGTGTATAATTAAAGTTTTGAGAACGATAAACTAGTGATCTGTAAAACAATTTTCGTTTTTCAATCCATAATGATTTATGCTCAAACTAAGAAAATATGTCATATCTGTAGACAACTACTTCCTTTTACACAAACAATGAATTTGCTTTAAAAATGACACTTAGACTAAGAAGAAAGTTTTGGTGCGTTCAGCGCAGTCGAAACACCATCCTAGTAAAGACTGTTTACAAGTCCCCATATAAGCTCTTCCTAATTTAAAATTTCACCGTGAGTTTTAAAAAAAAGTGCATTTGAAGTAAACAATTATTCAAAAGAAATATCTATTTAGGCCCATAAATGGCACTAATTAGATACACACCTAGAACCACTGAGTAACAGTCATAACTCGATATCGTAGAACTCTTATGCAACGATCTCACTGAAAGTAATAGAAACATTATACCGTGGAACAAATATTTTCTTTTCTTATTTTGTGTTAGACCATATCTCCCGTCAAAATTTTCCCCATTTAGAAATTGCAAGCTAACATTTGCTGTTACTAATGAGAACGAAACAGAATCTGAAAGATATAAACGGCAGATGTCAAAACTAATGGACCTCTATTGATCCAACTTGGGGTCAAATTATTAGATTTCAAATGATGTCCATATGTTGACTGTATCACTAATGTTGTTTTTCCTGAAATGTTCTCACAATTCTCTATATCTTTGAGTTTCACCCGACACCGTTCTTAAAAATTAATATTCTCCTTGTATTTTTTAAAGTAATTTTATTAATCCAACAGTAGTAGTATTAAATTGTGTACGGTTATTTGTTTCAGGTGTTTATTGCTTGTAACTGAGTACCCGTTACATCAGGTCGAACTAATGAAATATGTTCCTCCAACAATAACTTGTTATCGTCAATGCATGTGTGCTTTTAAAACCATGTTGCAACTAATGTTAAGGCTATTAACACCATATTTTATTCGAGATGCCATTTCTATTGCAAAGATAGAGCTTGTACGAGAAATTAAGATAAAAAGGGGCTCACACAAGCTTTTTGTTGATATTTCAAGAAAAAGTAAAATGAATCTTCAACTACATAAGTCAATATAAAATTCGATGATAGACTTTTGCTATCCTAGAATATTAATATACACCACCGAAGCATAAATTTATTAATACTGTTATATCTAAGCCAGTTTACAGTGATGTTTTTGCACATTGTTTAAGGCCCTTTTCGGCAGTCTGACGCCCATATGATGAAAATTGTATTAAACAAAATAACTTTTGGACGAAACTATAGATGGAGAGGAGGAGATAGATAAAGCGATTCTTCATTCTTCACTGAATTTAGCAGACTTACATTGGAGAAAACAATGAGTTGTTGCATTAGTTTCTTCTTGCTTTATTTTGTGACATGCGTGAATTATAATATATATAAACCGAAAGAAAAACAAGCTATGGCTGTTCTAAGTTTTATATAACGTGAATGGACAGTGACACACTATTAGAGTTCCAAAAACCTTCCTAGAAGTTAATTACTTGTATTACATTCAAAAAACACGTTTAGTAAGAATTATTGCCATACAACGCTCTTTATAGGACGCCTTGACAACGAAATTCGTAGGATACTATCTAACTTCTAAGCTTTTTCGCTAATATTTTAATACCTATTTGTTCATCCTGCAGTAAAACCAATTGTTGCTGATAATGTTGAAGTTTTTAACTACAGCGATGGAGTTACTTTTAAATGTACAAATGTCAAATTTGTGTTTCTTTCATTTTCCTCATTTTTGATGTGCTGTGATTTCTAGTAGAAGTAGGTTTTTGCATTGCACTCAAAGATAGCTTGCATTGGCACAGACAGTTTCTGCAACCTCTGACTGCTGGCGGCAACCAACTCACCAGATAGGATAAGTACTTTATGTACTGTCGACGAAAGCGTCGAGTTACAGTGCCATACACCACTGGATTAACACAAGCGTGCAGATACATCAGAATGTCAGAGAAGTTGAATATTGTCTCAGCGTTGGACTCGTTGCTGCCAAAATCCAACAACATCCACGCGACATGATTAGGCAACATGAAAATGGCGAAAAAGATCACAACAGCTGCCAATGTCTTAATAACTTGGATATTTTCATGTCGTCTGCATACACTGCTTTGTTGACGTGGCCCGTTTTTGGAAGAATACCGTTCCATTTTTGAATTCATTAAGTTATAACCAATGCTGATGTATGCTATTGCGATAATGAAAAGGGGGAAAAGATACTGTACCACGAAAAGTGAAGCTGTGTAAATTTGTTGATGCTGAAAACTTGGCCATTTTTCTACACAGCGGCCATCCGAGTTTGAATTTGAAATAATTGTTATTGGTAGGGCTACAATGACAGCTAAAACCCACACGATAATCACTGAAAACATAGCATATCGTCTTCGAACTATTAACCGCAAGGGATAAAGCATCACCCGACATCGTTGAATTGCCATGCAGGAAAGCGTGAAAATGCTGACTGAAACTGTTATGGTGAAAGCGGGTGAAACCACTTTACAGTAGAACCATGTTTCTCGCAGAAATATCAGACTTTCGTAGATTTTCACCGGTAGACGAATCAACAGGAAAGTTAAATCTGATATTGCAAGGTTTACAATGTAAATATCATTGATTTTCATTCGCCGCTGCTCACTCAAGATCACCAACAGAACCAAACAATTTCCAACAGTACCGAGGAAGAGCGAGAAGAAATAGAACACAAGCTGTTCACTGCTGACTTGTGGTCTACTGGGAAGCACACTCGTGTTGTTTCCTGACATATTCAGCAGACTATTCATTCCGGATTTTTTTTGCTGAACTGTTTACTTATTGGTGAGGAAGATAGTCAACATATTCGAAGCTTGATTGGTCTGACGCTGTCAGCGCTCTTATGCCTTCCTTCATAAGTTTCTAGTTTCTTTCAAAACATCATCGCTTATAGCTGCTGTCCCAATAGAGAATGCTGAAGTGATGTTTGGGCTGGGTAAGGTCTTTGCCACAGCTGTTTTAGAAATATACTAGCAATGCATAATTCAATTTTTCAATATAATTCATCCCTTATAAATTCGTTTTTAATCTTCTGTAGGCGGCGTTCATTGCCTTGCGGCCTCAAAGCACTTAGCGTCAAGGATATAATATTCTACATATGTCGAATTTAAATATTTTGAAAGCGGTCTAAATCCTTTCAAATAATTTGTTTAATACGTTGAGCTGGGAAAGTAGTTTTCTGTTCTTTTTAGATTGCAAAAATATTAACATTACACATTAACTTCTATGCTATCTTTTCATGGTAAAAATCTTGAATATTTCCTTTTGAAAAAGCTCTTAATGGACCAAACCCGCTTTTATTCGTTGATGGTAATGGCTAATCATTTAGTTTTATTTGTAAGAATCACAACCAACCTCAACCTATTGTTATATTCTGTTTTATTAACTGATTAACGAAAGAAATTTTCATGCAATTCAATACGTGAGTTCTACACATGTATGCCTTGTAAATTATAGATGATATGAAAATCTTCGGGATACCTAGCCTATTTGAATGAATAATCTCGATCCTTTAAAAAAACTTCCATTACCTTGTTGCATTTTAAACGAACCGAACGCACAGTTTGGACGCAACTTATGAAGCAACTGGAAATATATTTTGTTGTGGCCACGTATCTCATCAAGATGCTCCAGAGATTGCAGCTGGCAACAGCGGGATTTGTACTAAGACGCTATATGCCGATGAAAAGGACTTAATCCAACTAAAATGGCTACCTATTCTGGAGCGCCGCGACTGCCCTCTAGTATGCCTCGCACACAGAGCCCTGCACTCTATTGGCCGCTTATCTGCAGCTACAGCGCTATGTCCCGGCTCGGACACTCAGGTCATCAGACGCCCTACAACTGATAGTTCCAAAAGAGGATGTTACTTTTCAACATACATGTGCTAAGATTTTTAACGGCCTCCCTAAGAACATAAGGAACATTATAGATTGGGGTTGCTCCATTAGAAAAAGCAAAGAACACTTTTTTTCTATTGCCAGAGACAAGCTATAAAAAAAATGTTAATACCTCATATTTACCTTATTTAGTTTTTGTCTTTATTATAATCTTAGAATTTTTACAAAATTGTTATGTATTTAGAATTTTTAGAATATACTTGTGTACCTGAATTGTATTTTAGCCCTTATTTCTGGATGAAGAGCCAAACTTGTGCTTGGAAAACCAGAATAAATCATTATTATTATTATTATTATTATTCTCTATTTTAAAAGAATAAGCGAATATTGGACAACAATGATATGTCCTAAATCTTGACACTTCTAGTTCCTTCTTGCACGGGACGAGCAACTTTGCCGAGCAGTAGAGATTCATATTCTTGATTTCAGAAGTTCAGAATCGTTTTTATCTCAAAATAAAACCACAAACGAGCGTGTACATGTTTTTAAAATATAGGTCAATATAATTGTCATGGTAATTTATAACATATGTTTCCGTAAAAACTAAATAAAAATATTTTCTATTTTTTGGTTTTTGTGCAGAGGAAACAGGCTAAAGAGATTGGTAGAAGACATAACACGTCTATTCGAATGCGTATAACAAGAACAAGTTAACTGAATGCACATACTGATCCCATCTTTAAGGATTTTAAAAAATATTTTGACATTTCGTGACATCTACGTATTCCAACTAGGAACATTTATGTATAAATATAAAAATAACTCCCGCAAAGTTTTGAAAGTTCATTTTTGCGAGTTGAGCAAATGCATAAATATAATACACGAAGGTGCAATCTTTTCTATGTCCCTACTTGCAGAACAAAGATTAGACAATTTTCCGCAAATTACCAAGGACCCTTATTCTTTAAT
>JANUFV010102853.1:0-10328 GCA_024757865.1 Epizoanthus scotinus
GACTTGGTACGAAATGACTCAAGACTTGGTACGAAATGACTGGTACGAAATGACTTGGTACGAAATGACCGTAATTCATTAATATTGTTATTATTCTTATCGCCATTCTTCTTCTTCTTATTACTATTAACAATAATATTTACTTTCTGTGAGACAGCAGCAGAAAAACAAAAACTTTAGTTTGGCCTAATGACACTTGAGTCCACATAATAATCAGATGGTGCATGTCACCAAGCTCTACGTCAATATAAGAATATTTATTTAAAAACTGAAAACGACTTCACTTTGCACATCGTCGATCGAATCCCGTACCATTCTTCCTGTAAGAAATTAGTTCCCAAAGCAGTATTACTATTAATGTATAAGAGCTAACGTCCAATCCATGAGATATGCTATATACATTATTATTATTATTATTATTATTATTATTTGGATACGGATACCGGATATATACATATTTACATGTCGCAGAACTATGTTAGTTATTTTTTAAATACACAAGTCTCAAGAGTCCTCTTTTAACTAATTAGATAACATATTAAGGTAAGATTATTGGTTATTTAAAGATACAATACCTGAAATCATGATTGGAAGTAGCTTCTTTCCGAAGAAAATCTGCAACACTCGTGTTCGCCTCAGTCGAATCGGAAGTCGTTTCATTTTCGTCGTCTGCTGCCAGTGCCACATCAGCACAACTCGGTCTGGCGTTAACAACATTATTAATACTTAGGTAATCAAAATCTAATGAAATTCAACTAGAATATAATTACACAACCTACCTATTAGCATTGTAGCTATACAGAGCAAATCCAAGAAACTTTTTATCTCTCACTTTCTCACAGGAACAACTTTCTGCACTTTCTTTCTGCTCGTCAGCCATCTTGGCTCTAGTGGCTTGGTTACTAAGCTTCACAGCGTGGTTACTAAATAAAACAAAATGGCGGACGAACAGAGCCAGAAGTGTTTTTGAAATTATATTGCGTTTATGTTGAGTTAGAATGGCAAAAAGCAAATTTGAATATGTAAAAAAGTTTGAGCAAAATGACAGCTGTCTACTGAACTGTTGGATTGTGGTTCGATTGGATGGACGAAATTTTCACAGGTATTTTATGTAAACTACAGATGTTTCAGCCTCAGGTGTTCGTCACTAATTTAGTAATTATCACGTCTAATGTTACTTTGTTAGTTTGTATAACTATGGGAGCGTTAAATAAATATCTGCACGCATTTTGTTTACATCATCTCAGGTTCTCTGATTCTCATGGGTTTGCAAAGCCCAATGACCAACGGGCCCTTAGCTTGATGAACAAGTGTGCAGAGGGTGTGATGAAGGAGTTTCCAGATATTGTGATAGCATATGGCCAAAGTGATGAATACAGGTGAACACAGTCAACATATTAAAAAAGAGGAGATATAGGGAGCATATTATAGAGACCTGGGGTGTGGGGTACTCCATAAATGTTTTTTTGGGGGGGTACTCCATACATGTTTGGGTGGGGATATGCTGCTGAGACTTTGAAACCCCTATGCTATACCAGACCATGTTAGCTGGATTTTGTAACCCTATTCCAGACTATAAGACAAAAATACCTACGTATCCTTGATTTCTTCAATCCTTTTTTTATAACTGTTATGTTTCAGCCAGAAAATGATACCCTATTCCAGACCAACTCCAGACTACATGATTGTAAAATAAAACACTTAAAATCCATACCCTATCCCAGATTAAACAGCTTGAAAACCATACACTTCACAGTGACACATACTCATATAACCAATATAGGAGAGTACCCCCTGTCCAGATTAGAGAGTGGGCTTAAGAGGGGATTTTGTCAGCCTCCTATTTCATATTTTCTCTGTTGTTTTTTATGTCATCCCACCTTTCATTCCTTCTCTCTAAATATTCATTTTTCTTTTGAAAAGTTTAACCATAGCTGTTTATTGCAGTTTTATTTTCAAGAGGAATACAACACAATTTAGTAGGAGAGCGAGGTGAGTCGACAAGGTCTACCATCCCAAGAGTATAAGGGTGTGTTCGATTGACCGTATTCTGGAATAGGAATACATGGAATAAAAACTTTGGTCGACTCAATAGACCACTTTTCCTGCTAAGAAATGTGGAAATTGTAACTTATGTTTTTAACTCATCCTAATTACAACTTTAAATTGCAAAAAAATATTTATTGCTCAGAGAAATTGAGAGGACATTTTGAAACTTTCTAGAATCCTATTCCAGAATATGTGCAATCAAACGTGCCCTTAATTAGAACGGAAGCACTACAGGCTGACCACACAACTGGTTCATCTAACATTGGCTGTGCAAAATAAAATAAAAAGCATCTGATTAAAAATACCTATAAAATACTGGACTCAACAAGTTCTATTTTGAAAACGATTTCTTGTAATTAAGTTTACCTAGCTACTTACCCCACAATGATGTCCCACTGTCAATGATATCCCCAACTTGTTCCCCTAAATATGTGCATCAAATTAAGCCCACATGTTATACTAAACATAATTTTGTAGTTGCAATTAATTAAACAACCCAAAGAGGGTTCAAACTTTGGGCAGAGCCCCCCTCCTGTATAAGGGTTTATAGAAGTACCCCCTGGGCTGTTATGCAACTATACATAATATTATGTAAACTAGCAGCCTTTTATGACAGTGAGCATGCCTGCTTGTCTTATCCCTAGTTGTTGTAGGCTCAAATTACTGATTAATATCATTTGGTGGTCATTTCTTGCATTCATGCGTTTGACTTTGACAGTAAACTGATGACCAACATAGCTTCCTATTTTGCTGCCTGCTTTGTGTTCCATTGGAAACTGTTCTTCCTAAGCCAAGAACTCCAGTACCCTCCAATGTTCGATGGTCGAGTGGTTCTGTATCCTACTGAGCAGAATCTAAGAGATTATCTCAGCTGGCGGCAAGCAGACTGTGAGTAGATTGTAAATATTTTGATAAATGTGTCAAGTGTTATTTTCCGCTGGCTGAGGAAAGAATGAAGCGAAAAATGTTTTCTTACCACCAGAGGGAGACTGGGTTCTAGTTTGTGGGAGGGCAAGGGTCACATGTTTGATGAAAAAATCAGTTTTTCTTGTTGCGACCATTTCGTCTGACCCCGCCCATCCACCCCAATTTTTGTAGGTAGTAAGATTTCATGGAATGATAAGTTCCCTACATTGTAATTACATATGGTTATCAGTGCATCGAGTCTTGTAACTATGCAGAAGTTTATTGCTATCAATAAAGGTCAGGCGAGTGTGTTGCTTGGCATTATCTCCCAATGGTGTGTGAGAATGATATTTTATTTACCGTAATATTTATTTTAGTTTTATAAACTTCACCTATAAACTTTAGCAACATCTATATATGATACCAATAATAAATATAGAAAAACAATCTCAGCGAGACTCGTGGGCCATGAAATAGAAAAGAAAAAAATGAGGATCCATAACTTACCGTACGGATCGAGCAAACGAGGCTAATAAGATATTTATCATGCAAATACCACAAACCAAACTGACGAGCTCGAGGACCCTGGCCTATGGGTTGAAAGATCTATGCTGAATGCTGAATAAGAAATGATATATAGAGCTCTCCAAACTTATTTAAATATTAAACTTAGAATATAATAAGATATTTATTATATGGCATTTAAACATATGAAAATATAAACAAAATTAATGACAGTCACTCGAGAGTGAGAGGTCTGTATGGCAACTTATGGACCTGAAATTGTAATACACACATGCATGTAGATACATAGTTACATGTATTGTATATATACATGTACATGCAATATATTTAAAGATGTGAATTCACAAACAAGAAATATTGAGACATACAATACTGCAACATATCATGCATCAGCTTATCACCACCATCCCTTGAAACCACACATGAATTTGACATAGAATAACGATCTTGCAGGCCATATTAATAATCTTTATAACACCTGTTTTTGGAGTCTGGTGCAGCAAGGAGGACTCACTGCTAATCAAGCAGAGGAAAAACTTAGGGTGAGTTTGCAGATGTTTCATACTTTTTAAAATGGCAAAAATTAAGAAATTAATCATTGGGGATTAGAAAATGTACTAATTTGTAGTTCAGATGATGTAAGGCTTGGGATGTTCTTCAAAAGGTTAAGTACATGTATTTGGGTATTACAATACCTCCAGAAAATGACGACGGTTAATAAAATGAAATTTTGAACAAACATAATTTACAATGTTGTACAATATCTATAATTAATATAATTATAGGTTTCATTCTACTTCTACATATACGTACTTATTGATACTAATTTATGTTGTAAAGTTAGATACAATTCAACTTTTTTCAAGTCGTCTCCAAGCTTGTATTTATTGACAACATCAGTTTTATTTCAGAAGGCAATTTGAATATTAAGTAATTATGTATTACTTTGACTTATGGAGGATTTTAATCAAATCAACAGGGCACAATTTCTAGTGAAAAAAATGAACTACTTTTCAGTGAGTTCAACACCAATTACAATAACTTACCAGAGCTTTACAGGAAAGGATCAGTATTGACATGGGAGAAGGTACGTGTATGGTCTACAGGGGTGTATGGTACGTCTATAGTCTACAGGGGTGTATGGTGGTACGTGTATGGTCTACAGGGGTGTATGGTACGTGTATGGTCTACAGGGGTGTATGGTACGTGTATGGCCTACAGGGGTGTATGTTCTACAGGGGTGTATGGTACGTCTATGGTCTACAGGGGTGTATGTTCTACAGGGGTGTATGGTACGTCTATGGTCTACAGGGGTGTATGGTACGTGTATGTTCTACAGGGGTGTATGGTAAGTGCATGGCCTACAGGGGTGTATGGTACGTGTATGTTCTACAGGGGTGTATGGTACGTGTATGGTCTACAGGGGTGTATGGTACATGTATGGCCTACAGGGGTGTATGGTACGTGTATGTTCTACAGGGGTGTATGGTACGTGTATGTTCTACGGGGGTGTATAGTACGTGTATGGTCTACAGGGGTGTATGGTACGTCTATGGTCTACAGGGGTGTATGGTACGTGTATGGCCTACAGGGGTGTATGGTACATGCATGGTCTACAGGGGTGTATGGTACGTGTATGTTCTACAGGGGTGTATGGTACGTGCATGGTCTACAGGGGTGTATGGTACGTGTATGTTCTACAGGGGTGTATGGTACGTGCATGGCCTACAGGGGTGTATGGTACGTGTATGGTCTATAGGGGTGTATGGTACGTGTATGGTCTACAGGGGTGTATGGTACGTGTATGGTCTACAGGGGTGTATGGTACGTGTATGGTCTACAGGGGTGTATGGTACGTCTATGGTCTATAGGGGTGTATGGTACGTCTATGGTCTATAGGGGTGTATGGTACGTCTATGGTCTATAGGGGTGTATGGTACATCTATGGTCTATAGGGGTGTATGGTACGTCTATGGTCTATAGGGGTGTATGGTACGTGTATGGTCTACAGGGGTGTATGGTACGTCAATGGTCTACAGGGGTGTTTGCAGACTTTCAAGAATTTGCACACCCGAGAGACCAAGTAACGATAAAATGGCAAAAAGGAAACTTTTAAGGTTGTACCCGAAAAGGGCTTTTAAACAAAACTGAAACGATTCCGATATGGCACGTTTAGTTCCCAAGATATTCTAAGGAAACCTTTCTCACGAAGTAACTCTAACCGGAAGAAGAAGAGAAAGTGTTATTTTCTCACAACAATTTTTTGCATGAAATACGGCAGTAAAAGGGTTAAACTCAATCGGTTTTTGTTCTGTCGTCAAAACATTTGGCACAGCGATAGGATAACTAAACTTCATAAACGTGTCAGAAAATTGGAAATGCGAGTTAGTTTTTTATTTATAGGCTCAGTTCTGCACTAATCCGCTTGAAAATCGAACATTTTCTTGAATTAGTTCTAAAATACGGATGACGTACACTATTAAAAATCCCTGACACGTTATTAGTATTCAAACTGTGCTGAATATAGCCTGAATATTGAATGGTAACAAACGAAGTCAGAAATTAGAAACCGAGGGATTTGGTGCTTTATTAAAAGGAAAATGCTCGGTCGCAAACAGCGCGCTGCTTTGATTCTCACGTACAGAGATGACTTTGCAAAAATCGCGTACATCCTTACTCTCGGTCCCCACAATATTTCAGTATTTGGTGTAGTATGTAATGTATTCAGCACCAATTAGGCCATCAATGTTTTATTATATTATCTCTTCAGTAAACCAGATTTTCTACCCTCTGTTTAATAGAAATGCTGGCTACATTTGGTGCTAAGCTTTTTGGAAACTTGTGTTTAGAATCAAGAAATTCCATTTCTGAGGACCTGAAATATGAAAAGTCTCCGGGCATTGTCATTCCCTTCATCAACGTTGGCAACAGCAGTTTGAAACGCACTTTTAATAGGGCAATATTCTTATTACTAAACTAGTACACCATGTATCGATCAACGTTTGCGGCTAAAAGGGCAAATTGTTTACAAAATACGGCGAGGGAAAATGTGGTCTGAGGGAAAATTGTGATTCAATTTCAATTTTATTAACAAATGTTCCCATAGATTACATACATATAAAGAAAGGCCAAAGCCAGAGGCTTAAATGGCTTAGGGTCAACATAATAATTACAGGGATAATAAATTGGTAGTTAATGGACAACAGCAAGAAAAAGGAAGCGAGAAAGCTACAGATTATTAATGAAAATAAGTGATATTTGTCTCATAGCCCGTGAGACATCCCTGCGTCTAATAGATGTAGACTGCGAGCCGTCCCCTTATTTTGCTGTTTCCAAGCCAAGAAAGGAAGACGTTTGGGTTTGGCCGTGTGGTGTAATACGAGTGGGGATCCTCGCGGCTCGCCCCTCGCCCGTCGACTCGCTCGTAACTTCGCCGCTCGGTTTCGCTGTTTCGCGGATTATTGCTATTTTCGCTTAGCTACTGGTCTGAAGAACAGGAAGAGACGGCTCGCAGTCTAAATACATGTAGATGACAGTCATATTACGGCCTTAAGAATAAATGTTTTATTTTGTTATTAGCAAACAGGAATGCAATATGATGTATTTTGTTGTCTTGTAGGTAACGGAGACAGTAACAAATACCCGAACAGCCAGCGATTCAGGTCCTGAACAGCAAGTAACGAGATTTCGCCGTCAAGTTACCGTGCATCACACTGATATCATTGGTGACACATTCTGGCGCACACACCCAGATATAATGGGCTAATAACCTTATAATGCAACACCAAAGAACTACACTCTTTTTTGTAATAAATTATTTCTATTTTTTGGACTTGAGGCTATGCCGATACCTGGCCGTTTCTTTTTAAAGTTTTGGCGATTTCAGTATATGAAAACGTTCTAACGACATTCTTATTTATACAGTTCTAAAAGCCAACTGTAAATCTTTGTTGAATTACATCTGACGAAATCCTGTCGTAAACAGATTTAATGTAGCAGTTTATTCGGACGGTGTGAAATATATCAACAATACCTTCGCGCTAATAATGTTTGGTTTGAAGTTGAAGTTTGGGATGCACTTTTTAGAATTGTTCTCTGCTGGGACGTCACACTGGTGACACAGTCAGTAAACATGCAATATGGTGGAGCAGACAAATAAAGCGAAGCGAAGAGAAGGAATATATTGTGTAGCAGATATTAGTCGAAATGAAAGCTGCAGAAACACGTTTTGTACACCTGGTATTTCAATGCACCAGTTTCTGAAAAATGTAGCCGTCCAACATAAATGAATCAAGTTTGTTCAGCGCCATCGTACCGATTTTACAAGTCCTCCGAGCAAGTAATTTATAATAATAATAACAATAATAATAATAATAATAATAATAATAATAACAACAACAATAACAACAACAACAACAAGACTTTATTTATACTACTAATTTATACATTACATGTACATTATATTTTAAAATGTTTCTCAGTCCTTTCTCATTCTCAGCATTCTTGTATCAAAGTTTATTCTTCACTAAGCCATACATTACCAGGATTTACGTGCGGAATAAAAGTGATATCTTCACATGTGATCAAATATAGTATTCTATCACATGTGAAAAATAACAATTTTCCCGCCGTTACACTGTAGCACTCTCTAGGCATATATAAATAGCCGCAACCACGTTGTAACCCTAAGGCGGCACCAGGCATCTAACTTCCGATTGTTCCCGAGCATTTTCCGAAGTTCTTAAGATTTTCCGACGATTTAAAAGAAATTCCAAAATATGTCAAAAATACTCTTCGGGTATTTTCAAGTATTCCCAAAAATTTCCGAAGTTTTTCGAAGATGTCCAAAAATTTCCTATTAAAGAATTCCCGAGGATTTCCGACATTTATGGCTTAGTGAAGAATAAACAGAATATTTCATGCCCGCTTGGAGACACGAATTTTTATCTTCTCGTGTTGAAGTATCCTCACCCGTTTGCTTTGCTCACTCGTGATGATATAATATCAACACTCGAAAATAAAATCGTATCTCCGCGCGCCTATGTAATATCCTCTACTTCTTATATGGAAAAGAGTGTACTTATTATCGCCTTCTGGAATTCCATGGATGTACATTATTGAGATATGATGTTTATGGTGTTCTGGGGTTACAACAATTGAACAATACATGCATCAACTTTGAATATTCATTTTACTGTTGATAGTAAGTGTCTTTAGAGTACGTCGACCCAACTGGGATATTTATTTACAGAGATGCAGAATAACAAGTACCAGGTGCATCTAAAATGTCTTATAATATAGTCGCCATTTAAACAAATGTCTTATATAATATTATCGCCATTTTTGCCATTTTTTTGCAAACATAGCTAAGCAAGAGAAAAGCAGTATAGTAACAATCTTAATATTTTTGTTTAGTCAATCTGTAGGGGAAAGTATTTTGCTTTCGTTCTTTCACAGAGAGAGTGGCTAGGTGTAACAGTTTTTTGATACCGGGTCTGCCTTTCATTTCGATCTAGAAAGCCATTAACTTTCATCAAGAATCAAAACCGAAGGTAAAAAAAACTCCGAACGGACCTACCCCTTTTTCTCCTATCGTGAACCCTCAAAAACCAAATTTTTAGGACATCCTTGCAATGTGTTGTCCTGCTAAAAAACACTTTTTAGGATATACTTAACAAGCTATCAAGCAGTCTTTGGGACTGTACAGTCAATTCATCGGGCAACAAAACTCTACTTTACACACCTCCCAATAGGTTGTAAAGTTTCATCATCAGTATTGATGATAAAGGGTTATAACTTTGTGGAAATGTTTTTCGTTGGACAGAAAAGATTGGTAGGGTTGATGACGTCGTCATTGCCCATATATGGAAATTCGAGTTCTAGACAGAGCGAGAGTTGTTTTAAAACAACACGAGGTGCTGACAAAAGTATGAAGCGCTTTTCTTGAAAAAACGTTTTATACAAAAATATATTAGAGGCAGCTATATAATTTTGTTCAATAATAAATAATTCATGAATACAGGAGGGAGTTCATTGGTTCCAGGGCATTATCTTGCTACTAAATATGGCTCATTCCAAAGAACACCGTATATTGTACAATACTTTATAACTAACAGTTACTATCGCAAGTGGAGTGCTGCCGAACTGATTTCAAGTTCAAGTTCACAATAAAAACATTTATCTTATGAAACAATTAAAAATATACTGGATATGCGTAGTCTATTACTCAACCCGGTTATTTGAAAATAGAATCATCAATCAACTTCATACATAACATGGCGATAATGAATAAAATAGAACAATATATATATGACTGACAGCTGTGTTAAAATGATTTGTAGTTGATAAGTCAGATGGTCTCAATTTCCTGTGGATTGACTGTATTATAGGCTGTACTATTGACTATACTATTGAGTGTACTATTGACTATACTATTGACTGTACTATTGACTGTACTATTGACTGTACTATATTGGCTGTACTATTGACTGTACTATTCACTATACTATTGACTGTACTATTGACTGTACTATTGACTGTACTATTGAATGTACTATTTACTGTACTATTGACTGTACTATTGACTATAATATTGACTGTACTATTGACTGTACTATTGACTGTACTATTGACTATAATATTGACTGTACTATTGACTGTACTATTGACTGTACTATTGAGTGTACTATTGACTGTACTATTGACTATAATATTGACTGTACTATTGACTGTACTATTGACTGTACTATTGACTATACTATTGACTACTATTTATTGACTGTACTATTGACTGTACTATTGACTGTACTATTGACTGTACTATTGACTGTACTATTGACTGTACTATT
>JANUFV010102964.1:0-10324 GCA_024757865.1 Epizoanthus scotinus
TATGTAAAATATTTCCAAAACCTATTGGAAAAAGAGGAAACGCTGACACGGTTTACATATACACATATTCAGCATCAGCTGTGCAAATTTTGAGCTTCATACATCCAATACTTTGTGAGATGAGATTCCATACAGCTGATCAGTTTTGATGTTTTCAATATTGAAGAAAAAGCGACTTTAAAATTCTTCCTGAAGAAGGGCTCTTGGGGAAAGCAAAAAATATTTTTCGCTGTAACTCGAAAACTTAAGAATATTTCTTAATCGATTTTTTGCAAGAAGAAAGCTTGTTTTCTAAAAACACATGTCGAACCAAAAACTAATTTTTGAAAAAATACTTCACTCAAACCCATTCTGATACCTTAATGGTTTTTGTATAATAACAGTTTAATATTAGCAGTAGTTAGGGTTAGGGTTAGGGTTAGGGTTAGGGAGTGCTTTATTGACTCTGCAGATGACTTGCACACAGCTAGTTGTCGAAACCAGGTATTGGTACAATTAACTCTTTCAAAACCGCAGTCAAAACGCATTATTTTAAATTAGCTTTCCCTTAATTGTATTAGTTTTATAAATTTTAAAAGTTGAAATTATCATACTGTAACTAGTTTTTAAAATTGTTTTTCTCCTTTTAGCTTTTTTGTAATGTGTAATGCGCATGCGAACATATTCATATGTAGCATGCGCAATATAAATCTCATATTTATTATTATTATTTATTATCTAATCTGTGTGTGATATCTTGCCTGCTTGTATTTACTTGGTGACATGCATATATAATTATAAGAATACCAATCATCTATTACCAGACATATTGGATATCTATTGTCTACCTATTATCCATACTCATACATTTATAAATGGCGAGAATAAATTTGATAATAATAATAGTACCAAAAACAAAAAGAAGAAGAAGAAGAAGAATGTAATAATAATAATAATAATAATTTAAGATTTTAGCTGACTAATTTTTCAAGAAAGATTTTAGAATAACTTTTTAACATTGAACATTGCCAGAACATTTTAGATAATAACAGAGAACCTTTTTATAGTATAACGTTTTAACATTATTGATTTATATATATATAAACTTTTTTTTAACTAGTTACATTACATCGGTCGGTTACGTTCGCGCCCAACCGATGTAAATTAAGTTTAACTGGGCATCCAGACGTTTTTTACTGCCATAATATTGTACTTGTCTTTGTTGGTCATTTCTTCACATACTAATCTTCATTTTCTTCAGATTCTAGGTGCCACGTATCAGGAGAATCGAAGTCAAGCGTCCCCGATCCTGTAACTGTAACCGTGTGCCCAACTCCCTCCTACGCGCCTGTTCCTACATGCGTACATAAATCCAGTTCAAAAGCAAACTCTTCTCTTTCTTATTCCGCCGCTGACTTACGCCATGTTACAACATCAACTTTGATTTCTGATTCAACTCTTTCTTCAGCTCCAAGTCAGCTTTCAATTTCTACTTTTATTCCTTCTCCCAATTCCTATTTTACAGCACCTAACTTCACTGTCACTTTGACATCAATTTCTAAACAAACTGCTACTGTTGAGCATTCACAAGTGATGGTTTCTGTTGCCTCCCCTCCTTCCGTGAAAGCTCTGAATGCCATTTTCAATTCTGACTTTACCTCTAAATCACATTTTATTGTCCCGCCTTTCAGCTCATTATCCAGTTCCAGCACTCACCTGCTCGCCCCTTCAATGTTTCATCATCTTTCGTCTTCCATAAATTATCCGAGTTCAACAACAAGCTTCTCTTCTTCTCCTGTCGTTTCTTCTTCCAAAGCTACGCACACTTCAGAAACGAGTTTTGCTTTAACTGCTAACTTAACCTCGGTATATCATCTCGTTTCTTCTTCCAAAGCTACACACAATCCAGACACGAGTTTTGCTTCAGCTGCAAAGTTTTCTTCAGTATCTCATGTCGTTTCTTCCTCCAAACATACACACACTTCAGAAACGAGTTTTTCTTCAACTGCAAAGTTACCTTCAGTATCTCAACTTGTCTCTTCTTCCATGCCTACACACACTTCAGAAATCAGTTTTATTTCAACTGCTACGATATCTTCAGTATCTCATGTCGTTTCTTCCTCCAAACTTACACACACTTCAGAAACGAGTTTTTCTTCAACTGCAAAGTTACCTTCAGTATCTCAACTTGTCTCTTCTTCCATGCCTACACACACTTCAGAAATCAGTATTATTTCAACTGCTACGATATCTTCAGTATCTCATGTCGTTTCTTCCTCCAAACTTACACACACTCCAGAAATCAGTTTTGCTTCAACAAAGGTAGTGTCCCACACCAACTCCACTGCTAATGACAAGCCTTCCATTACCTTATTTATTCATACATCAAGTACTGTTTTAAATCTATCGTCCGCTGCTGGTCACATCATTTCAACGAACAACGTGCATAATACTTTAACTCATAACATTTCCTCCAGTCTAACCTCGCTCCACCATTCAAGCCCAGTTTCAACGCCGACTCCAGTAAGTTCCCGCTCGTTCATCTCTAGATTACATAGATACTTTTCAAGTTTTATTTCTTCTTTTAAATCTAGTTCCAAGGATAATCAATACACCTCTTTCACGTTATCTCCAAGCACAATTCCTCCGTCCAACACTAAGCCTCGTATAACGGTTATGCCTTACCATTCTTCTGTCTCTAAAGGCGGTACCGTTTCAATATCTGATATCCAATTTAGTTCCAGTTATGAAGGTACAATTAGTTCATCTTCTTCTACTAAAGTTCAGAAAATTACTTTGTCAAGTTTAAGCTCCACTCGTAAGCTTCACGATTCTTTGTTAATGCACACCTCAGAATCTCTTCAAGCTTCGGTTCATTCTTCTGACTTCATTTCTAGTCCAAACTCTGATGTAGTATCGGTGTCCAACGTAACGCCTCTTCTAGCTGATACTCCCAACTTAAGTAGTCAAGTCAAGTCTAATCCTGTCCCTGATAGCAAGGTGAATTCACATACTACTTATACATCCAGTTCCCACATTCTTTCCATTTCAGATTCATTAATATCTTCTAATCGCCTTAATCAATTTATCACTAGAACGGCAACCAGTTACAACACGAAACATACTGCCAACTGGCATAGTAAATCCATGGATGTTTCCAGATTTAGACAAACCCCACTTGGTACTCCTATCTCTTTGTCAGTTGGATCGTCCACTGTCATTGACAATCCCATCTTCCTTGACAATTTACAGTACCCTTCATCTTCACAGTATAGCTCCAAGGAGACTTCTAGTTCTAAAGACACATTCTTTACTTTAAGCACTATGCCTGGCATTGGAACAACAATCACAAAAGCTTTATTCTCTACTCTGAATTATTTTTCGAGTGCCCCTGCAAGCAGTACTGAAACTATTATATCAGACGTATTCTATACTTCCAAATCAAGCACCGTTGTTTCTTTGGGTACTAACACGATTGCAAGTTCAACTTTAGTCTCTACATCGGCTTACAGATCTACTTCTGTTTCGACTTCCACTTTAAAGGAAGTCCCAGCTTTCACTTCCAAATCCACTTTATCTTCCATTTCAAATCCTACTCACATTCTGAGATCAGCATATCCACTCACTACGTCAGTAAACAAACATTCGTCTGTATCAACGGCTGTACCACTACCCTTACCACCTTCTGAGATCAAGACTACTCATTGCCCAGGTATATAACATGACATATAGATATTTCGTAATTGCTTTGTTTTCTACAACAATTAGTTTGTCCTAGCCTTACCTCAGACGCTGATATTCCTTTGCAGCAAGAAAGGAGATTTTCTCTCGCTGCAAAAGAAAATTACTGTCTGCGGTGAGGCTGATCTACCTGAGACTGTCTAAGGTGTGACTATTAAAATAAATTTCAGTCATTTCATGACGTACCAGTCAAATACGCGAAGTAGTTTAATAGAACGTACCTTGTGAAGAAACAGCTTTACACGTATCTCTGAACTCGATCGGAAATATGTGCAACAATGGAACGAAGTAAGATAAGTCTCAAAACTGGAATACACCTTCCATATGTGTTTTTACATACAGCACTACATATACAATCACTGTCAATGCCATATTATTATCATTTGTTTTAATTTATTAGTTATTTGAGTATTCCATAAAGGATAGTAATAAGTTGCAGTATATACTCTGATTATTCTTTGCAGTATAATGGGTTGTGGCACGACACTAACCAATGAGAGCGTGTGTTATGTTCTGCCCTGTATTGATCACGTGCGTCAGAGGGGAACATATAATTTGGGACTGGGTAGTGGTACTTGGAATAACCAATAAACGTGCCATTTGTATCTGTCGAAATGGCTCCTAAATAACAATGATATTTACCTCTTACTTATGTTTTCGTTCTGTAGCTCCTGCTGTGATGAACGAGCTCGTGAATAACACACAGATGATTACGCAGCTTCTCAACACAACTGACCGGCAACTCAATGAAATGTTACACTTGATGCAAACGATGAGTGATTGGGTTAAATCCATCCAGATCAAGATGGCCGACTGCAGTCAGGTAACAGCAAAGCCAACGACAACGGATAAGCCCGAGAAGACAACACTAGCACCAGGTAATTGTCTTCGCCTAAACACATTTTAAATGATTTCAGGTGATTTCAAATTGTAAAATTTACTTCATCAAATTATCACTGAAAATTAATAAAATGTTAAACTATTTTAAAACCAACGTTTCGTTGACTTAATGGTCAACTTCAGAAGATACAAATTGAGTCAAAAGCGTTTGCTTAAAATAGTTTTAACTTTTACCAATTTTGATAATTTTAAATAACGGCGAATAGATGTCAACACAAAATATTATTAGTTAACTAAACGATGGAATGCTGAATTAACCAGTGGGGGAACAGAAAAAAAGGCGGGAAACTGACCGCGCACACGCTCGCTTGAATCAGGGCGCTTGAATTCAAGTAATGGCGCGAAAATCGACCGGCGTGCTTTCGATCCCGTTTTACTTGCAGCCTGAATTTAGTTCTCATGCACAGAAATGTTTACAAATGTGCATGTGATTAACAGGTAATCGCATAGTGTTTGTTGTGTAATTAAAGGTCAAAGCACTCTTTCTTGTGCTTTTCGGCAGATACATAATGAACTAGGTATGAAGAAAATGTTGGGGTAATAGTACATCTATTCGCCGATAAAGAACAAGAGAGAGTGCTTCAACATATATTTACAATATTCCAGTTGAGTTTTTTTGCAAGATATTAAAACATAACATGTGATCAAAAGTGTAACGTACAGCTTTTCAGTGTATTGTACTTTATATCACATGGTTCAGCCGTTGTCACGAGGTACCGGTATGACCACGTGGCACAAATAGACCAATCAGAATCGAAAGATTAGTACAGCGTACGAAAGTTGAATATAAATTGCATGAATTTGAAATGTATGAAATGTTCAAAGAACATCTTTTCGATGCTCGTGCAGTTCTGTTATTCGTTGAAATGAAATGTTCACTTGTGAATATTTGGTCCAAATTATACACTCGAATTGCTTTAATGCTTCAATACTGCATTCAACTGACACTTTAGTCATATTTCATTAGTATAATAGTTTACTCATATTTGTGTTTAATATTGCTATTGAACGACGTTGAAGAGTATGTGGCCTTTTGAAACTTGTCTTTTTGTGTTTAACTTTTTCTTTAAATAATACAGCACCACTCACGTATAACATAATGCAGGATCCTGTACGGCGAAATGTTCCCTCCGCTTCGCGTTTTAAAACTATGTGTTACTATATAATGGACTGTTAACAACAAAAGTTGTCTGTTCAAGGTATATTAGACCTTTTATTTCCTTTTGTATATAAATTACTTGTTGTAACATGTCTATTTGGCCATTCTTACACATTCACAGATAATAACGACTGTGCCGTACAAGCGAATGGACGCTACCCCTACCGAGGGATTGCGAACAAGTACATCGTCTGTGACAATGGTAGGAAGCACGTGATGGACTGTCCTAACCGCAACATGCATTGGCATCAGTTAAAACAAAGGTGCGATTGGGCGCCCAGTTCGAATGGCAGCAGTAAAGCCCCTACTTTACCGTGATTCATTCTACATGAAGGACATACTTTGGTATGGTGAAGTTTACTAGAGGAAATACTACATGGTCCTCTGTCAGCAAGGCCTACTTTGGGGTTGAAATATCCACTGTAAAAGCTGTTTCCCCTGGAGCTCTTTGTTATTGGAAGAGAGAGTGTAACATTGACCAACTCACAATTGATACATGTCGTTGACAAGTGGGCCAGTTTAGCAAACTAAAGCCATTGAATGAAAAGAACATTATAATAAGCCAAGATGGTCTATTGACAATCAAAGATCAGAATTGGCTCGTGGTTCGCTTACGTGGGTCATTGTCATTGCATGTGCATCAATCTTTTAAAAAACAGTCAAGCGAAAACGTCTCTAAAACTCTTACTAACTCAGTATAATAAATTGATAATATACAGAGAAGGTTGCATAGTCGCGAGCAGGATACAGCAATGATTTCATACTATTGTGTCGATGTTATTTTTTACAAGAGAACAAAATAAACCAGTAATATCAATTTCAATATAACAAGATGAAATTCACAGGGGCAATGCAATGCTGTCCGGTTAACATATGGAAGTATAATAGAAGACAAAGTGTACTTGGTAGGGAACATGCAAGTACTAACATAGTATGTGAACATGGAAAGATTTGAGTTTTCATAGCATAGGGAAATACTGGTATACCCTCTATATTTTGTTGATAAATTACCTATTATTGATTATATTATATATTATCAAGAGTACATAAAGGACAGAGAGGGAGTCTTGGTATAGGTCTTGGGATATGTGAATTTCAAAAAAGTTATTTCTAGTAACACGTGCGAACGCACTCGAAAACAGGTTCGACTTTCGGCGCAGGGAAAACCTGTCGATGGACGAACGTACGCAGCGCGGTGCGAGTTCTTCGCTTTGAGCTCAGTGTTGTGCTGTTCTAAAATGTAGACTTTTTAATTTTTTCCAGCGCCGAAAGTTGAACCCGTTTCCGAGTGCGTCCGCACGTGTTACTAAAAATAACTGTTTTGAAATTCACATATCTCAAGACCTATACAAGGAGACTCCCTCTCTGTCCCTTATGTACTCTTGATATTATATACATGGATACTTGAGACAATTTTTTTGTTTGTTTGGCATCTCAGAGGTATTTGGAAAATTGAAAAGGTTCTTCAGTTTATAAACATTACGAAAGCAAAGATTCGCTTATAGCAATGTACGTTGATAAGCGTATTTCTAGTCTACATACAATGCAATTTCGAAGCACTAATCTCAATGTTCATGTACAAAACTGTGTAATTGAAACGAAGCAACTAATAGAATATCAATTTGTTGATCATAAATCTAATAGATATATCTCTTCTCAATACGGTGTACAATGTACCATAAGTTCTGTTGTGAGAACAGTGTTATCAAATTTAATAGATATATTTATTATTGAATCATTTATTTATATATTTATGTTTTACCAAATACAGTTACTGGAGAATATGACTGCTCCAGGCGTCTGGAGATATCTTAATCAATAAACATATGACAACAAATTATTAAATTAAATTATTTTCATTGTAATAATTATTCTGAAAATCAAATAAATTGACTGGCATGAACCAGAAAATTAACTCAGCCTAATCTTACAGTGCCAACCTTCGGGGTTTAAATCTGAAACGGGGGAAGGATGGCGGATAGATCTATAGAGTGTATTATAAGGATTAAATGGAGGGACTTTGTCTTAAATCTGGACGATTATTTGGAGAAAAAGTATTATAGCTTACGAGGGCTTTGATCCAGCTGTTCACAGATCTTATATATCGAGTGTCCTCATCAAAGATGTAAACATTCAGAATCTAAACTTGTGCTTGTCTCGTTAAATACGTGCTTGCCAAACGCCTTCATTGTCCGATGTGAGCTCTCGAATGGAACGCCTGGAAGAGTAATTAGTAAGAGCGAGGTATGGAACCGAACAAATGTTCGGACAATGTTCGGTTACCTTCGTAACTCGTTCGGAAAATTTCCAAAACCTCCCAATTGCTATGTTCGAACGTCCGCGCGTCCGAACGTTCTCACCAATTAGCTTCCAGGCGTTTTATTGAAGAACTCGCATCAGACGAGGCATTTGCAATTTGGCAAGCGCCTATACAACACAAAATTAGATTATTTTAATGAAGACACGCGATATGCGAGAGCTCGCTGTGGCTGTTGTGTGTTCTATTCCGTGTCGTGGACAAAGCAAACACACCGTCCATCTGCAAAACAGTGTAAGAAGTTTGGACTAACGTACGTTGATCCATCAGGCCTTTCCTTCATTTCGTTCCTACACCTCTTGATTGAGTGACTGATAGAAGGGTAATTGACTCAATGTTCACGTCGTTCGACATTTACAAACATTATACAAGTGATTATAGCCAATGGAATAAAGTCGACTGCTGTGAAATGCAGTGAGTTGGGTGGAATACAACAAGGGTGATAGGGTGTATTAAAGGAGCTATGTCACGGTAATGCGCATGCTCTCTAATAATATCAGGAAGAAAGCCTTCACAGTCATGAAACACAAGTTGCAAGCTCAACAGGATAACAAGAAATGATAAAATGGTTATATATTGTGAAAACAAAGTGTATAAATACAAAAAACACAATTTTGACAGAGGCAATTAATTTAACTTATTTAATGTTTAGCCTGGACCGAAATTAAATTGAGAGTTTGTAATCCGTTTTAATTTTCCCCAATTTTAACCATCCACGTCCCTTTACGACTTCGTATAATCGCACTTATGTTTTTCCACCACGGTAACCTGTTATTTTTAGGTTTCCATTGATTTGTGGCGAATTTTGTACATCGCAAAATTGCCTTAAATGGCCGTGACACAGCCCCTTTAAAGTATACCGAATTTTAACGGAGTGAAAATGCGTGTAGAGTGCAGTGCAGTGCAGTGCAGAGGCGTGCAAGTTCAGAGCACAGGAAATTACACCACACCGCAGCTAAACATGCTCACCTTGTTCTGTATGGTCAGTTTTTCTAGTTCCCTATAATTTCCACAGGTCATGGCCGTTCGACATTCATGCTCGTCTTTGAGCCTGCTCGCTCTTTTAAAACAGTGCCCACGTTGTGTCATCCAGCGGTTTTGTGCACTGCAAATACCGCTGGATGACACAGCGTGGGCACTGTCACAAGGGCGAGCAAGGCTCTGGGGACGAGATAATCTCAAGGAAGAAAGGACTCGGAGATAAAGCACAACCCGGCGCATGCGCAAGCCGCCTCAGGCATTCGAAATTCCTTATAAGGTAGTCCGCAGATCGTAGACGATCCAATGATGCTTTATCCAACAACAACAACAACAACAACAACAACAACAACAACAACAACAGCATTATTTATTTCCACCATGTTTTAAATATATGTACATTTACACAAAGTAAATGAATTAACAATATGTTAGTGGATTACAGTGGATTACAGTTATTCACAGTGCAGTAGCTTAGTAGTAGTAGTAGTAGTAGTAGAAACTTTATTTTAACAGGGTGGCCCATTCAGCACGCAGGCTGGTATCCAGAGGGGCCCTGTATTTATAAAGACTAAGTACATTTTACAAAATACAATTTAAAATACAAACTATCTAAACTAGTGCAGTGCAGTGCAGTGCAGTGGTGATTGCAGTGGATTTCAGTACAGTGCAGTGGAGCGGTACAATACAGTTATATACAGTGAGTGAGTGAGTGAGTGAGTGAGTGAGTGAGTGTTCTATATGTAGTTTCGTTTCGTTTAGTTTGGGGGTCCTGGGGGCCCTTGAGTAGGAGAGTCATTAGGGGAGGGCCCACGGGTTGTTTCTGCTCCATGCCAAGGCCCTGGTGTGGTTGGAAGAGTCGGGTTTGCTCCTGATGCTGTTGAATACGAAGTGAATGGGCTGTGCCTCGTTATTGTGACATTTACAACTGTTTTAAACACTGAGCAAAGACACCAATGCAAAGACCTTTTCAACGTTATTGGCGCTATCTTGACGAGGGTGCAGCCACGCGTAAACTAGTTAAAGCAAATGTATGAGAGTTTGGTAGAGTTTAGAATTTGTCGGATTTATAGAAATTAAAGTTTAGCTTATAGACATTAGCTATGTAATTGGCTTGAGAAAATGTATCTCATATTTTCTTGTAACCGTGTAGACCACATTTAAAATAAGGATTTCTATTTAACAAATTTAAGATAGATTTCCGTGGTATGGACTCTTACCCTATTTCATCTATTAAGCCCCAGCCCCCC
>JANUFV010103075.1:0-10321 GCA_024757865.1 Epizoanthus scotinus
AGTGCGGCGAACTTGTGGTGGTGTGCTGTGAGTAAGTCCTGGGTAAACCATCTTAGACTGGTGGTGAATTAAGGCGTCGCGAATCTTAAGAACAACTAGTTAGATGGGTCTAGTAGCAAATAGCCTAGGGCCGTGGAAATATATATATATATATATACCGAAATCCTGTGTCCCTTATATGGTAAGGTGGTTAATTGGAGACGTCCGATGCCGGAAAGTATGTATAAATAGGAATGGGGTGCGGCGTTTAGGTTTCAAGTGAAACGTTAGAGAGGTGTTGAGAGCAACTAATAATATTTATTGTTGTACATGATTGTAACATATATTCGGATGGACGATTGAAAATGCGTAGCTGATAAACAGGAGTCGGGTATATGGAAATATAAATATATATATACATGGTAATTATATTGTAGTGTAGCTAAAAACTGGTGAGTGTGGCATCCAGTATCTGGAGTTATTTTGAAAATTTATCGAGGTGTTAATATGGACACTTATGTGTTATAGTATAGGTGGTCGTGCACCTGTGGTGGTCAGATTTGACCTTGAGTGATCTTGGTGGGGATGCCTGGTGCGAATACATGCGTATCTTGTGGTTGATGTTGTAGTACAGTTCCGCTGTTTGTTCTATGTGATTGGTATAAGATTTGTGTTTTAGATGTTTGAAAGGTGTGATCTTTATTTAAAATGTTCGTTGTGATGCCTGGTGCTAGTATACATGTGTTTCGAGGCTGGGACTGAGTTCCTGCCATCTGGTTTTGAAATTTGTGGTGTCGATGGATGTTTGACATGGTCCATGTATGACCTTGGTTGATCTTCGTTGGATCCTTTGTGTCTTGTGCATGTGGTTTGTATTGTGGTGAATGACGTCATTTACAAACCCCCCAAAAAAACTCCGTGGGGTCTTGTAGTGATAAATTCTAGATAATGGATAATATTTAATGTTTGTTGATATGATGGACCGCTAGTTGGGATGAATGGAGTGATTCAGTAACAGCAATTAAAATATAATATCGATTTTAAGTAGAGCGATTGATGTCCTACTCACATGCCAACTCGATCTAACTAAATCCGATTTTATACTAAACTTACCACAAAGACTTGGGAAAGAAGCACCAACAATTAGGCGATGACATGTCTACAAATTAATAAAATGCGATATAAGACAATGTAAGGGAGATAAAAAACGCAATAATCATTATTTCGATAGCAAATTTATGCCAAACTTACCAGAGGCACTTTGAAAAGTTTCTGCAACAAGTAAACTTGGAAATGAGCTTTGGAAATTCTGCAAATTAATAAACAACTATTATAAGATAATGTATGTTGCATTAATAATTCATGATCTTATGAATAATTCATTAAATTCTCTATCGATTTTGCACCAATTAAATTTTTTTTTAAAAGGAAGTTTTCCTATCCACTTAAACAACATGCCTGATAGTTTAAATTGAACCAGAAGTAAGATTTACGGTTAAATTAGCGTATAATTAGAGAGCAATAATACTTACTTCTTTCGGAACAGAGTTCTAAAAACAAAGAAAGTACTAAACAAAGTATGCTAAACATAGTGTCCCCTAGCCTACCCTCTACATTTATGCCTCCATTTTAGCCCTCTGCGACTGCCAATTGCAATATTATTTGGAGAATCTAAATAGGTAGTAAGATGCAGACATATTAGTGGATCACTTAGGTCTATCCGCAAAATAAACTTATCGGGGTGAAATATGCACGGAATGTAGTCAAACGTACTAGTTATTAGTTGACATGTTGCGGGAACTGTCCTGCAGATTCCGCTGTATTATATGAGCTGTTCTTTACAAGATTGGTAGGCCAGACCATGTAGTTTGTTATGACAGAAAACATTTGGGGATGTGACGTCACACAATTGTACACATTTTATACCAAACATTGCTTTTTTCACTGAATTTTCCTATACAAATCCTTAGGGTTAAAACAATAAAAGGACTTTCAAAGGATGATATTTACTAGACCATATAAGCAATTTAAATACAACTTGGCATCCTAACGTAGTATTAACAGCGAATTATATTTTCACTGTTGCCATGATGACGAACTACATTTTTTCACCCTTTTTTGACACTACAACCCGCGCAAATCGGTTTCATCTCAATTGTTAACATAATCCAGCAAGGAGGATGTTCCTAGATCCTAGTTACACGCGTGTTGTAAATGTGAAGTCATTACAACTATTTCAACTGCACCCTTAACTGATCGAAATATCCAATACTTTGAACTGCGGGCAACTCCAATGTCGTTAAAGATATTGAATAATTTATACCTGCAAATGAAAGGTATTGTCATCAGCTACGTCATGTTCACGTTTGGTGACGTCACAACCAAAGATGTTGCCATGGCAACCGATTTTTTGAAATCTGATTGCAGGAAAAGATAGCCCTAGTGAAGCGTTAAGTTGTACCAAAATGAATTAATTAACATTTGAAACAAGACCATTCAATTGTCAAAAACCTACGGTAAAACCAGTGACGCCATCTACTTTGCGCCACATTTTGTAGCTTGCTGCGCGTTCTATCTAATGGTGTTGTAAAATCGTCAATAAAGTGATTATCTTTCGATTTTAATACCCCCCGCTTTTTTTAAATCCCATACATTTGCTTAAAATATAATCATTTTTTCTGTTTGTCCTACCATCTTCGCAACGACCGATGCGGACTTGAGTATTTGAGGGTAAGAGCTCAGATTCACAGACGATATAGCTACGTTATCTCTCTATTTATTGGCATAGCAACCGTGTTTGCTAGGGGCAACGCTGTTGCCATGGCAACGGATCAAAGTCACCCATGTCTTAATTTTGATGACAAAATATTTCATACCTGGTCAGGATTTCATAAAATGACGTGTTTGACGTCAGAATACTGATCTACGCCTCATTTTGCATCAAGGGTTACCCCTTGTGTAATTTTAAGAATTTTAATTTTGGTCTCTAATGTGCCCCAAAGTGACATGTATGACGTGGGGATTCGTTCAATCGTAAAACCCAGTCCTTTCATGTCTAAATTGTCCCAGGCCGTACGGGCAATATAAAAAAATTTGGGTGTTCAAAATAATGAAGGGTTAGTTTCTTCTACAGATTTTAGGGCTAAAGTCCCTATCAATTTTTGTACCAAGATACCTGGCTATTGTAAAAATGTGCAGGGTAACGAGAGTGAAATTTCAAACTCTTGTGTAGTATCAGAATCCTCTAAAACGCATTTGGTCCTGAGATTTTAGACAAAACACCCGAATCACCATTTTTTTTAGAAATTGTAATTTATAAATTTAAGAGGGGTTGTTTATCCGCATTAGGGAATGAAATCTTTAATCTAGGTTTAACCCTAATTTTACCAATTGAAATCACGATGTTAGCGTTTTTCCTGTGTCTTAGGGGGACCCTCAAAGTCAGTGGTGCCCTGGCACCATTTTTAATAGCCATACCCCTAGTTAGAGTCAAAAGAAAGATGGGTCCTCGACTTGCGAAAAATTTAAGACATTACCTAAATGAGTGTTCTAACGTCATCGTTTAACGCATGTTAATCGACGATAAACTGTTTTGATCAAGTGTTCATAAAAATTCCGTTTGTGCGCGGCTTTGGTTTTGTCGCCGATTGATCGGATGTTACTAGGGTATTAACAGTATATATCATGGCTTCATTTCACGTATCTTTCCAATTAAATTATAATGTTCAACTATAGACCTATAGCAACAGCAGGAAATTCAGTTTCAAAAAAGAACTTTTAGCAAAGAAAGAGAATGACATAGCCAATCTTTTCAAACATAACCCACAACTGGCAGATGACAACGAGATTCTAGCAGCTACTAAATCAGACTCCACCCAGCGTGCAGCAGTACCAAGACTATCAAAGTAAATACTCGGTCAGAAGACAAGCCTGCTTCAACCGTGACGCTGCAATTTACTGAAGCGACGTTCAAATATCCTCAAACAGGTACAGAAAACTTAAAATTATACGCTTCATGAAAAACTGCGTTTTAAATTACTCCATGCACCCAGATCTACTTTTATACGGCGATTTTTTCAGATGAAGTACTGCCGACAAGTGCAGTAAATGGGGATGTTGATGCAGGCAAGGAGTCTTGGGCTATACACATGACTGGTGTGGTGTAAGGGAAAATCACTAATGACTTGTTGTCAGTACACCACATCAAATACTTTCTCATGCTTCTTCGGTTGATTGAACTTCAATTGTAATGTTGTCTCTGTCAGTACAGTGTAACAATCTGGAAATCTGATCGTGAGTGTGCCTTGTTACTGTTGTGTACAGACTATCATAGAGCTTGACTGTGTTGTCATTGCAACAACCAATGTTTGTGACACAAACCCAATGAAAGCCGCCTGTGTGTAGCACTTGAATCAATTCTCATGACAAAGGGTTAATTTGCCCTACTGTTCCAATTGTTGTTGATAACAGAGGGAATTTGGAATATCATTACATGCCTATCATCTAACACACCATTTCCTGTTATAAGTGCCTTGTTTTTGTAGTCGTGCTTCTGCTTAAATCTGGCTATTCATTTTGTTTGATGAACCTGGATCTTGAATTGTTGTCTTGCACTGCTTGCGACATTTCGTATGTTTTTTTTAGATTGTTCCCAATTACCTTTTTTGGCATGTGATCTCCGTCCAGTACTATTCTTTACAAGTATTCTACATGTACCATTCAGCCTCGTCATTGTTCATGTCAAGGGCTTCAGGAAATCAGGAAGAAGGGCTTTTTAGTGCGAATATTGTGAGGATTCTGCTGTCAAGTGCTTGAATATAATTTGTATCTGCTCTTCTTCGAAACCACCCAGTGTAACTGCAAATAGTAGACACATTGTCTGTAGATTTGGGCGCAAGAAGCAAATTCATATATCCAACTTGGAATCCTGCCTTCTACAATGTCGTTTAGCTCAATCTTTATTTTCTTGAATTTGTTAAGAAGGGATTCTTTGACGGTTAAATATCTTTACTTTCTCCAGTTCATCAGCAGCTTTGTCATCATCACTATGATGATTGATATTATCAGCTGTGTCTTTCTGGTAGTCTGCCTTAAACAAAGACACTACTGGAGTGTATGTTCGGACTGATGATGCTTTGGTTGACACTGTTGAAATGATGGGTGACACTGTTGAAGGGCTGGATGGCACTGTTGAAGGGCAAGATGACACTGTTGAAGGGCTGGGTGGCACTGTTGAAGGGCTGGGTGGCACTGTTGAAGGACTTGGTGACCGGATTACCTGGTGTAGCAAGTGTAAGAGACGATGCAGTGCCACTGGCATTTTTTTTGTGAGGTAGTAAACTTTTTTAGTTATTCTACATTCATCTTGGCTTTTTAACATTGCCCCATTTGACATCTATGTCTGAAACGGTATATGGCCCAGTCCACTTATCTTTTATTTGTGGCCCATTTTGGTTTTCTGCAACATGTTTATTTTCACCATCTTGTAGCATGCAGCTACCAGTTTTCTTTCCATAATACTTCTTAGTTTGCTTATCTTGAGCATTTTCGATATTCTCTGATACCTGTTTATAAATACTATTTCTCAGGTTCTGAAGATCTTGGGTTCGCTTTGCAATTTTTTTCTCTGTATTGAGGCTTGCAACAACTTATTCTAAGTCATCTGTCTCTGCAACTTCTGCTTCGAAAGGTAGGCGTGGATGACGGCCGTGCATGAGATAAAAAGGACTGTAGCCAGTTGTAGTACTACGTGTAGAGTTTATTGCACAGACACCACCATCCAGGTATCCATCCTAGTCATCTTCCTTGTTCTACACTAGCTTGTTTAATGTTCTGTAGGTTAAATTTGCCAGTTATTAGTGACTGGTAATCTTTTGGTTATAGAACAAACTTTCAGGAAAATATTAAAGCCATAATGTCTGACCAATGTATATTCTTGCTGTTTACAAATCTAAAAACTATGTTTAGATATATACACCATGTTTACCTTTTAAATGTTTGGTTGGTCCTTTCATCCAGGCCATTTGATTGCAGATGGTATGCTGACGTGATTCGCTGGTGAACTTAAAAGTCCTTTGACAGTGTATCTGAAACCTATAAGAAATGCAATTAAATGTTTGTAGGCATTTTGTAAAGTCTGTGAAGTTTACTTTTTAAATAACTTGATTAAAGTGTGTTAATTGAATAAGGGAACAACAATTATTCTGGAATATAGTAATAATTATATGAACTGAAGTTAGTTAATGACTAATTAAATTAAGTTTAATTAAGAAATAATAAATGACAAGATACTGTTATTTGTAACAGAAGGCATCTTTTGTATATACATGCAGGATTTCTTCCCTAACAATAATTATTTGAGATGCTATTTTTAGATTTGGATTTTATATATTTAAAAGCAAAATATAATGTGATTGGCCTATTTATAAGTCTTAGGTATAATTGGAATAATCTATTTGTAAATAACTATGCATCGTCATGGATGTGTTTAGATAATTATATTCCTAAAACCAGATTCAACCAGCAGTGTCAGCAAAAGTAAATAACATTGTTTCTAAGAGTTGAACCTCAAACAATTATCAGGGAATGCAGGGTATTGTTTGGGTGTACCATATAAAGATTTCAGATTAATATCTATGTGTACCTTGATCTGTAACGATGTGAACTGGAGATCCGTGTCTACAAAATACTTTGTACAAAGCCTGCTAACTTATCCTGAATCGTTATAGCTTCAACATATTTGGTTAAGTTGTTAGTTTCTGTCAAGAAAACCGTGACGGTTTCCATTTATTGTAACCCTATGGGCCACTAGTTAATCAGTGCAAACTGTCTTGTGCTACCCTCGTAAAATAAAGTTGTTATTATTATGGGCATCAATCAAATCAACCGCAACAAGGTACCATACTTTAGGGGTGGCTTTGAATGACTTTGCCATTGTTATTAGCCATTGTTTAGCATCTCACATTTTTAAGCTGTGAATGATAAACATTTCTACTTCAGAAGGCACGGCTGTTTCAGAGCTTAAACTTAGTTTGCGCATGCGCTTTTAAAACTTGCCGAAGAGAGTTCTTGTGCACGAATTACTATTGATCGCGCCCTAGCAACATCGTTCACTTAGACCTAAATGAACCAATCAAAACCGAGGTTATATCTTCTTGCTGGGAGTAAGAAAAGGCAAGATGGCAATGTAGGAGTTGGGGAAGACATGTGAGGAAAGAAATGGAAGCTTTGCGCATTCAAATCGTTGTGCGAGATAAAGATGTTTTTTGCTAAGGTGCCATTACTCATTCATCTATTCGCTTACAGAAGATGAAGTTTAATAGCATTCTACGACAACGTTTTCTAAAAGTTGTGACTACGTGGAACATGAAGTTGAACACTGTATTCGATGGTGGAAAAGGTGAGTGAAGTGCTCCATTTTTTTATTGTGTACAGGGAGCATTTTGTTAGTTGTGTTTTTGACTGAAGCGCTTGATGTTAGGGTGATAACGATGTTTTGATCGCGTTTGTAATGATTCGGGGGAATATATTGTAATCAAGTGAGCATTCAATGTTGGTAAATTATTTGATCCAAAATCAAAAGACGAATAATAATAAGTTTGTAAAAAAATGCAGGTAACTCTTCATTTTATTCTAAATTGAAAATACATACAGACGTGCATCATCCGTTGTGATTTGAAAAGAGTAAAAAAAGATTGTGGTCTTGTATTATTTTTCAAAGTTGAAACAGAGCGAGTTCTACATTGCAAAATTTTCATTTATAACAAGATCGATAGTATTGTGAAAATTATTAAATTTTATTATGCACCTATTGTCAACAGGAAAATTTAAACGAGTAAAATAAATGTTAGCAGTAATATGATTATTAGTTTTAATAATTCTCATATTTAGCAATGGTATATTTTTAACTAAATAAAAGTTATCTACAATACGAATATTAGTTCTTCCATTGGATTTATAAAAGGAAAGAATAAATAACATTGTGCTCACCATTGGAGGTAATGCTTCTGCTATTCGCTGTTGAACAGCCTCCATGTTAAATTCTTCCGATGTAAAGCGATGGCGGCAATGAGGACAAGTGGGGCGATCCAAACATCTTGCTAGACATCTATCCAGGCATCGCTGATAAATAGGGATTCGGGGAGTGGCATTATTACAGCTTGTGCACGGATTGTTCTCGAGTATGGGACCGTGATGTGCATTAAAGCTCTTGCAGATAATGCATTCTTCTTCGGTGGTAATCTCATCACCAACTTCAGCGGCAACTGCTTCTGCATTATTATTATTAACCTCTAATACTAGAAGTTTCTGACAGAAAGTGAAGTGCTGCGAGCAAGAATTCACAAAAAACAAACGTCACAAAGTGCATGTTTCATTCGAGTTTTGGCAGTGTTAATGAAATTCGTGCGAGTTTATTGTTAGGCCAAGTAAAAAAAATAATTGGTTAGCGTCCTTTTTTCAGAAATTTTATGGCCAGGAGGGAGGATTTTATTTTAATTATTTTTTTGACTTGGAAGTTTTGATGCTAAAATATAATAAAACATCTCCCTACTTATTGTCGTTCTTGCATCCAAGTGATACTACATCATACATAAACATCATATTGGAATGCAGAAAACATAAGTTTTCGGACAACTAATTCAGACTTCTACCAAGTTTTATCGTTGCAAACATTTTTAAAGAAAAACTATGAAAATAGAAAAATAATTGAGTCGGGTGCTTTTTCAATGATCAGGCGGGGATGCTCACCAATTCTTTTTTTACTTGGCCTTATTCGGTTTTCGAATGGCATTAATTCAATTCAAAAATTAGTATTCACTTTTTTTGAACAAAAATGGTGCTATGTTAAATCACTGGGAAACAGACGAGTCTGACCTTTTGTATATATTCTTTTGTGGTGAAAAATAATAGTTTTTAATAACTTCTATATTTTACTTTATTATTTTGTATCAATATTTAACAGGGTTTTATATGTAAAAAAACAAGCAAATCACATGTTTTCATTAAGTTATGGACTTACACATCCAAGAACTTGTAGTTATTTTCTGTTAAATACAAGTTTAATTTGTAATTTCATTAAAATTGTTTTAACTCCATTGAGAGGATTGGGGGAGGGGAAAGGAAGGGATGGAAGGTGGTGCGAGACAAACGCTTCAAGGAATTTTAGGTAACGAGGGAGACTAAAAAGCATTCATTTTTCTTCTTTGGAGATGTGTGGTTTTTATTCTGTAATAGGTCTTTGTTGTTTGTTTTTAATTGTGTACATGTGGAGTTTCAGTGGATTTGCTTTAACTGTTTACATGTATCTTGTTAAAAATGTTAGTTGTAAGAATATTGGGGAAACTAATGAAAGCTAATAAAATGGTCCAAAGACTAAAAATTCAAAGTTTTTATTAAAGAAAACACCAGCATCAAATACAACATGGTTTGTTTAAAACCAATACACAAATCAAACTAGATAATGCAATTCTCAATATCGTATGATTTTGATAGTTATAATAATTAATAATTAACAACTGCAACATGTTTGCATACATGTAACTGTATACCTGGAATGGATAAATACATAAAAAATAATATGCATTATTAGACCCAATTGGTCTATCATAATCTAATAAGTATATATATGTCAATCTGCTATAACACTGTTGAATGTAATGCAGATTTCATTAAAGTGTTGACCTGCATACAACAATGTGAACAAAACACCAAAAGTAACAATTCCATCAACTCAATGTATATATGTCAAGAAATATAGATACAAGTTCAAACTATTACATGCTGACTTGCATATTTTCTACTTTATGAGAATTTTGGTCAAAGATAATGGTAAAACATTTGTCAGCCTTTAAAATGGAAACTGTTAGGCTGCTTTCAGGGTTATTGCCATCCTGAATGGACAAGGCAGTCATGAGCTCCTGGACTTGCTGGTTGAATAAGGTGAGGCGGTGTATCTTAGGTGGTGTACTTGAGGTTTCCTGGACCACTATTCTCATGTACCACTGAGAGGCGCAGAGGGAAAGAAGCTGTACAAGCTCGCACTCTTCACATTTACCAAGTGAATTGTCGGATGGCAAGGGAATGACCTTTTTTCTGCATATTACACAGCCTTTGGAATTCTGAATTTGTTGTACACCAATTATTTTGCCTTGAATAGAATGGGATGATAAATCAGAGCAATCATCATCAACCTGAGCCAGTGGTTGTTCAAATGGACTTGTTTCAGAAAACTGGAACTCTATATCCTTTGATTATTAGTCACCTTCATAATAATAATAATAATAATAATAATATCGTTTTAGGAGCATCCTCTGAAGCTCGATGCTCGTACAAACAAATGTCA
>JANUFV010103186.1:0-10320 GCA_024757865.1 Epizoanthus scotinus
AATAAAAGCTTAAAATAATGCTCGTTTTGCTAAATTATGCTTAAAATTATGCTAGCACAATCTACCAAAGCCTAGTCCATGGTGTAAAATGATTCATTCGTCCTCTGTTCACGTTATTTAATATTTTGCATATAACTCGGTACCAGTCCTACTCGATCATAATCCACGGTTTGGTTTTCAAAGTATCGCCATAACTCCGAACGAGTTTCACTTCCTGTAGTTTTGCTTCTTCTAAATATTTCTTTCTAACTTCTGATGATAAACAGTGAACTTGTGCAAGATGATTTGCAAGTCTGACTAAATGCTTTGAACAGCAATCCGGGATGGGACAGTCTCTACACACTCTTTGGTAAACCATGTTCACTGAATGAAAGCTAAGTTTCAAATTATATAAACTAATAAAAACACATGTATTTCATTTGAAAACATTCTCTCCCCCACTCCCTCTCACCATACTTCTCTCTTAAGTATTTTTCAATCCCTTCGTATAAGACTCACTATAGTGTTCTGCATTCGATCCCCCTTCCTCCCTCAAAATAAACACACGTCTATGTAATGGCCCCTTATGCCCCCTTGGCCCTTGAAAACATGATATTTCGAGAGCCAAAAGTGCCAATCAGGCATAACGGGCCATTACACAGGCTTGTGTTTCTTCCCAAGTTGAATGTTTTTCAAAATTCTTCGTATAAGACTCACTATAATGTTCCAGGGAAATCTATGCAACATCAATGAATCACACAAGTTATTCAAGACAAATCAAATTTATTTATTTACACTTCAGCTAGATAAGACAATTATTTACATGGTATTGACATCAAAAAATATTTTAAATGTCAATGGGTATTGTCGTCACTCCGTCCTCTAAGACTTTGCGTTTCTGGTAAAAAAAAGGAGAAACCGTCTCGAATCTGTGTATACGTATGCATGCTGTTATTAACACATCTAAAACACCGATTAATCCCCGATGCAGCTTGTCTATTTAACAAAACATTTAGATATTTCTCTTTCGTAATGTTGTTGCACTTCTTAGAAAAAGATGTACAGGAAAATTTGTCTTTGGCTCCAAAACAGTAATAGATCTTGGAGCTCAAAACGATGATTCCATCTCCTTCCCATTCGGTCTTGAAAAGGCTAGGCGTTCGTTTGTCATGAGTCCTGTGCTCTGGCGTGTCAGTCCTTGGGAGCCAGTTATACGTATCTGCTTCATACTCATCTCTCATTTCTGGTTTGACTAACTCCTCTAGCCTCTCCCCTGCCAGGGCAATGTAGGCACTGTTGAGGACAAAATAAAGAGTTAGTTTTATTTTAGTCAAAGAAAACTATATAACAAAACAAAATTAAATTAGATTAAAGAAAAACTTACCTTGGAATTGGAATATCGTCTGGCTCTCTCCATGAAATCCATCAACGTGTAGCCTTCGGTCTTCAACTCTCTTCTCAGTGCTATTGAGGCTGATTCTGATCTTGATCCCTCTTTGTTCATCAACCCACTTCAACCACTCCATCGCCATCTTGGATGATTGTTCCGGCTTGAAGTTGGTTTCTTTTCTTCGTCGCGTAAAGAGACCTGTAGGCATCTCTTGCATTATTGCAGAGAGGTAGAGGGCGCTGGCGTTATACTCGACCACTCGCTTGCATTCTTTCGGTTCTTTTCCTAGCTCTTTTATCTCCATCTCTCGTATCTTTCTAACCCCTACCTCGTTGTATCTGTGGAATATAATGCTTAGTCCACCAGTGTTATTTTGCTTGAACAGGTCATATAAATCCTTGTTCTTCTGATCAAACAGAGTGAAGTATGTGTCGTTATCCAGAAACGAGAACAAGTACTTCATGGTACTGCTGATGTATTTCATATAGGCCTTGAGAAACTTGACGTCGCTGAATCCAGGCGCGAGGTAGTTGGTTATGTCGAGGAATTTGAGGTTTTCTGTCTTGATTGCCATATTGTTGTTGTTGCGTTTGATAGTAAACTGGACCGGTTCATTCTTAACCAGGTACGGGAACAGGAACTCTTTCACAGCATTGAGATCATACTTTCCATTATTTAAACCAAGTACAGGCAACTCTTTCAAATAGTACTCGAATTTAGCCTTCTGTTTCACCAGGGGGTGCTCTCTCTTCTTCTTATCTTCTTGCTCTTCACTTTCTGACAGTTGTTCAGGTTCCGCGTTCTCTCTGTCAGTAGAGAGCTTAAGCAACCAGGACGGCAAAGGCTACGACGACAACTGCTGAAATTCTACTTTCTCATTTTCTTTTTTCCTTTGTGTATCATCCATTCGTTTTTATTGTTCCTTGTGTGAAGAAGGACGAATTATAGGAAGTACAAACCCTAGTTTTGAAGCCGAACTAATAACAGGATATTTTCTATTTCCACGTTCATGTTGTCTACAAGACGCAAGATTTGTGCTTTTCACGTTCTATTTCTTAGGACGACGGTGAACAGCTGGTCAACTTGGTGCATTCCAGCGTGCTGTTTATTGTATTCTGTAATTAAGCCCTTTGTTCTCTGCCGTCGTCGCCGCCGTTGCCGTCCTGGCTGCTTAAGCTCCCTAGTATCAAACACACGGGAGAAACTGACCCCTTGCTCTTCTTCGTTAACCTCGTCATTCAGGAACCCCCTGTCATCTTCATTCTCTGATTCAATCTCTTCTTCGTCCTCTTCACTGTCAGAATCTATCAGGTTGATAACTATCCCATCATCCCTGTCACTCTCTCCTTGCAATTCTACTAACATTTCCGCCATTTGCCGAGTCAAATTCTTCCTCTTCTTCTTCCATCTGATCCCCAATCTTCTCGTCAAGTTCTGTAGATACACCTTCAAAATCCTCCATTAAACTTTGATAACTTGCTTTGCTTACTTTAAGAAGGTAGTCCACCATATCTTTCAGGAGCTGGTAAGCCAGTCGCCAGAGGTCACGAAGCACTTGGGCTCTTCACATCCGGGGACATAATTGGTCTCCCATGTCAACTTAGCGGTATTGTTTGGCTGGCTTTCTTCGGCGGTGTTGAACATGCATTCGAAATCGAAGGTGGCAAGATATTTGAAGTACCTGAGTTGGTCTGGGATGTCGATACCTTCGTTATGCAGCTGCTCAAAGATAGTTGGGGGGACAACATAAGCACCTTCAGGGAACTTGAGTCTCGTCTTTCCCTCACATTTAAGCTCATGACGGTTAGCTTGCCAAAAACTCTTCCAATACTTCAGGACTGCACTGGGAACAACAGTAGGATTTAAAGTACTTTGGTAGGTTTTAGATGTATGAGAAATGCTTTTTGTGTAGATTTTAAAGATACATGGTACTTGGTACTCACGGTGCAACCGCTGGATTAATCTGGCTGTGATCTCAGGCTTGTCGTCGTCGTCTTCTTGTTCGGTCTCTCCCTCCTCTTCTCCATCCGTCTTCGTCTATTCTAAAGCGTAGACACTAATGTTTACTTCAAACAACTGTTCAAGATCAGAAAGTTCTTCTAACTTAACCCCCTCGAGCTCACTTGTAACTATCTCTGTGGCCTCCAGGTACCGCTCGAAGTAATAACGGGCATCTCTCTCCAGGTTACTTCGGTGGCATCCGTTATAGAGTGCCAAGGCCCGGAAGAAGCACAGGTTGTCTTCATAGGGTTCGCCATTTTGCTCACTAGCATCTAATCCAATGATGGCTTTATTATCGAGGATGTAGAGTGGTAGGTTCAGGCTTTTACCCATAGGATGGCCACGTATTTTGGAGACATAGAAAGAGACATTGGTGATCATATGGACCATAATGACAATTGCAAATTTTGAACATAGGATCAATCAAATCAACCAAAATAACCATTTCAGTTTTGCGATTTAACATAACATTGCACTGAACTCATTATAAAGCGCAAAGTACCAAGAACAAAAAGTTAATTATATATCAAATGGATATGGATTTACACAGATAAACCTTGTATTGTTTAATGATTGATCGCAAACAAATGATCTGGGAATTAGATAGAATCACTCGAGTTTAAATTTCAGCTCAGATTAATATACCACATCAAATTGAATTATGTTTCACAAATAGTGTTTACTCTCAAGAGCGACTTTTCTCGTGGAAAGAACTAAACCCCATGTCTATCAAATCAACATACATTCTCTCGTGCGTAAATGTTAGTTTCAGATTAACATATCATGTGTCTTTATATTATTCCTCGTGACTTGGACGTTTTCTTTTGTTGTTTGTGTAGTTGATAACTTGATGGGCAGTCTGGATGTGGTGACGGTAAGGAGCCTTGTTCCTGACCACACTCATAGCTCCGCTCTGCTCGCAATCGGTCGTGGACTTTTTCGCGGTCTTTAAAGTAGTGTTTCCTGGCAAATGTTTTGCCACACCGCGGACATTCAAACTTTTTGTCTTGGGTGTGGGTTAGTTGATGTCGCTTTAAACCGTTTGAGCGCGTGACCGACTTCCCACAACTTTCGTAGTCATGGCGACCTTTCTTGGCCGCTGACGGTCCGGGTTCAGTCGAGTCCTGTAAAATAAAATTGTAAATTTAAAGCTCTGTTGATTGATCGACTTAGCTCAAAAGGAGAACAAATACAGTATTTAACAGCTACAAATCAAAATTTTCACGTTCGCTTTGCGTTTACGCGAAGCCCCACCACCGGTTTGGTTAACATCTGCATCGTCACTCTATAAAGTTAACAAAACGAAATATTTTAGAACAAGGACTTCAAAATATCAAACATAAATTTAAAAAAAATGAATCTGTACTCTAGATATAACAAATTAAACTTACCGGTAGATCAGCCCTCTCCGAATCAGAGACCGGATCGAATAGTTCGTCTGGGATCGAGAGACATTCCTACCGAGAAAATAATCAAAATTAGAAAGTAAATTCACGACGTTTTAACTTACCCCATCAGAATTGATGGTATTGAATGTTAGCAAGAACAAATATATCAATAAAGTAGGTTTAAAATTTACTTACTAAGATATTACAGACTTCTCTTTGCGATATCGGCTCCAAGATCTCGGACAGAATGCTAGCTTTTAAAAACAAATTGTCCATGATACACCAAACGATGATAATAAACTTTGAAACTTCCTAAACGCATTGAACTCTTTCGAGAATGATAGTGAAAACAAGCAATTTTACTCACTTTAAGTAGTCACTCTATAACAAAAGGAATTAAAGTCAGTCTATAGAAATTATGTGCACTCCGCATGTGACGTCAACAGGTATTGTTCCTTGAACAATGACCCGGGCAAGTCTGGGTAGGCTCTGCCTAGGTCAGCATACCAACCTACCCCCACCCCCACCACCCCTACTAAAAAAATCTTGTTGGTCAAAACAAGACTGAAACCGGTTATTGACATCAGTCTGCGTACGATTATATGGAAATTACATGCGCCCTGCTCCCGAAAAAAAATGGAAATTACGTGCGCCCCTTTTTATTCAAATGATGTGCGGCGGGTTTTATTTAAATGAGGTGCGCCGGGTTCTATTTAAATGAGGTGCGCCGGGTTCTATTTAAATGAGGTGCGCCGGGTCTTATTTAAATTAAATGCGCCGGGTTTGCGCCGGGTTGCGCCGGGTTTTTGATGGTCATAAACCGCATCATATACTACTCATGTTGGATGGTGTTGGATTCATTTGTACACTTCCCAACCAACACCATCCAACATCGTCCAATATTGTCTGGACCAACAATGTTAGACGATGTTGCATCTAATTAAACGGGCCTTTAGTTATAAATTCAAAATGGCCATGAAAAGGTACAAAGTCTGCCCTAAAATCAAGATCTTTTACGCTAGCGATACACAGGGAGCCCGCACCAAGATTAGGTTTGCGTTACTTTTACTTGTTACATCTTTACTACTTGGTCCCTATAGTGAGAGGTAACTTGTACGAATCAATAACATCATTTTGTTTGTTCAATCATTAAACCATCGGTTTCCAAAATAATCCCACCAAGTCTATATTACTTTTCGTAAACATTAAGGTACAATTCACTAACCCAGGTCAATAGGTAACGAGGTGCGACGGTGCGAACCCACCCCACCCCCCCCCCCTTCCTCCCCAGCACGGCACGAAACGTATACCTTCTCGTCCGCTTTGCCCTCCCCCCCCCCCAACGATAATTCCTGGCTAACCAGTTCATACTTTTACCTGGTCTAACAGGTTGGCCTTATCGAGAGTATTGACATCAACACACGAGCCTTGTGGATATCTAGCTACCAACGGCAGCATCTCAAGTTATACAAATGGCGAACTCAGTTGGAGATCACAATGGAGCTATAGCAGCTGATGCTGCTTCAAACTCAAGTGATTCATCGAATTGTTTCAACCACAATCCCATTGTAGAATATCCTCAAAGAAATAGACTTCGTCTTCCAAGAGTAACACCAACTGAAAATGGACTACGGGCACTCCAGTCAAACGGGTTTAACCATCACACTATGCCACAGCAATGGAGTCACGAAAATAGGCATCCGTTACGACAAAAACAGCAACCTAAGTTGCAAAAGCAACATCAAACAGCACAGATATCTTTACAGAGAAAAAACAAAGACAGCGCAACCAAACGACTTGTACAAGGAAACCATCCTGAACTCCATCTCCAGCCATGTGATGAAGAAGATCTTTCCCTGAAAACCGAAGAGACTTTACAAAGACAGCAATGTAGCAATACCCTTCGCCACGAGATACAACAAAAGACAGATATAGATTTGGCAGCTGACCTAATTGAAGAATTTGCTATATTATCGCCATGGGAGAGCATTCCTTCTACCGCCCTTGAAGTTGAAGCAGCTGCACGATTTCAAAGAAGGCAGTCCCAAAGATTGAAAATAATCTCCCGACCTGCACTAGAAAAGCAATCTCTCATGGACTATCTGGTGAAAGGTGTTGAATCAAATGAAGAGGACGTCATTCAAACGAGCAAGAGTTTACCAGAGAGCCATCCATCACTCTCTAACTGGCAATGCACTACTTCGTATAAGCCGCAATTAGAATCTCAAAAAGCAATATATGCGAATAAAGGTGCCTGTTCTTCCAAAATAAAGACAATGCCAGCACTAAATCTTGATATGAAAAAACAAAAAGATCAACTTCATATTCAGAAAGGTGAGGAATCGATGTTACATTGCTCACGAAGAAATGTCCTCTGTGAGGCCACTGACAGTTCACATTTGGGAAGAACAAAAATGCGAGAGCAGTTGAGAGCAAATGAAGAAGGAGTTTCTTTAACATCCCCAATCTCCCCAGACGTCAGCGACAAACAAAAAAGCAAAAGCGTGGAAGAGCAAGCAGATCAAAGTGCAGTCCAGTGTGATAATAATGCAGTGCCTTTGACGAGCCCACCCCACTTGCGAAGAAATGGTCTTTGTGACGTCACTGATAGTTCAAGTGTGAAGAGAAGAAAAGCTCGAATGCTGTGGAAGAAATTTGGAGTAAGTGATGTAAATGAGGGCGAAATTAATTCCGCGCTACCATCCTGCCCAGCAGTAAATGTAAAGGTGGCACAACAAGTAGACGAGGAGCCACGATTTTTGACGAGTCCATCCCGCTTGCGAAGAAATGGTCTTTGTGACGTCACTAATAGTTCAAGTGCAAAGAGAACAAAAGCTCGAGTCCAGTGGAAGAAATTTGGAGTAAGTGATGTAAATGAGGGCGAAATCAATTCCACGTTACCATCCTGCCCAGCAGTAAATGTAAAGGTTGCACAACAAGTAGACGAGGAGCCACGATTTTTGACGAGTCCACCCCGCTTGCGAAGAAATGGCCTTTGTGACGTCACTGATAGTTCAAGTGTGAAGAGAACAAAAGTTCGAGTCCAGTAGAAGAAATTTGGAGTACGTGTTGTAAATGAGGGCGCATCTTAATCTGCAAATACGAACGACAAATATTAATTGATGTGAGACACTAGATGGATCATATGTCTATTCGGAGAGATGAGGAGCTGATAGCTCAGACAGATGAATCAGTGGCGCTTACAAAGGCCCTGTTTATAAGGTGACCAACATGGCCGCCGTATACATTTTTCTTTAAACCCGGTTCATGCTTGTCATGCCGTATCTCGGCTAGGAAATACATTCTTGCTTCCAATATTTTCATAGCGCAGAATGGCTGGACATATGACGTCACGCGGACAAATTTGAATGCTATTTGCATATTATTTGTATATATACACTCGCTCCTTCAATCCGCATTTCGAAGGAAAATGTAAATTTCGAAATTGGCCTTTTTAAATACGATAATCTGTGTCAGTAAACACTGGTTTTCTATCGGCCAGCACCTGAGTCGTGTAGCCCCATGTGTAAATATTAATTTAAAGTTAATTTGGAAGCTATCTGGCAAGCCTAACAGAGCCCAAAATTCGTCCTACGCGAAGATGTTGCGGAATAATGTTTAGTATGGAAAACCATGGAAAAGTCACTATTTTCAGTTTTGATCGCAATTAATCTTGCTCGTATCACCTTCTCATACCGCGTAACCAGCTTCCAGCACCTGGCTGTGTAGCCCCATATCTAAGCTTTAGATTAATGTCTTGTACGAAGAAATTGTTGTAGGTTTAATGGGCCCAAAATAAAGGAAACCAAAATCCGTTCAAACATCAGTTTGAATTTCGCGCTCGGAAAGCTTCGGAAGCAAAACCAAAATAGATTATTCCAAACCACGGTTGAGTAAGCTCCGCCCCCATTGAAATTGAGACTATTCAAATGCAGATGAGCGGCTCAGGGTGATTAAACCTATAAGTCGTAGGTCTAGTTATTAAAGTGTTAAGAAATCCTCTGCTTTATTAGAATCGAGGAGCGCGAAACTTGAACAACTAGAAAATGTCGATCAGCTCAAATCTGGTAAAGATGGGTCGGGAGCTTTTTTCAGAGCTCGCAGAACCCCCGATCCATCCGGCCTACATGGAACCAGCAAAAGGTCTTGATCCGAACTTCCACTTGCATATCAGCTGCCAGTTGTTGTTGCAACTTACACAATTCGAGTGCCATTTTTAAAGGACTGCAGGCAAACTTTCTTGCTCACGCATATATACTGCGAGAAAGTTGTGTATCGAGACTGGCCAAAGTATTGGATTTCCACATTCGGAAAATTCTGAATGATACAAGTGACATAAAGCAAAGCGAAAATCGAAAAAAAAGAAGAGAAAAATGGATCACAATTCAGATCAAGGACGACGAGATAGAAGCCATGCCGCTAGAAGTCGTAAAGCTTTTAGTAAACCGCGTCGACGAGCTGGAGGAAGAAGTATCAGAACTAACCACACGGATGGACGAACAAGTAGAAGAATTGTACGAAGCGATGGCGGAGTTTGTAACTTTGCGAAGCGAGTCTGGGGCCAATAAAGGGAAATCTTTTCTGGAGGTCGGGGCAAGACAACAAAAACGGGATTTGGAAAAGATCCGGTACGTGTTGCGAATTTTTACTGTGTGAATAAAGTACGGATTTAAGATTGGTGTTTGCAATAGCTGGTTTTTAAATTACATGGAAATGTAGTTTTTTCTCGAAGTAAAGCACTGTCTTTTAATACTTTTGATTAGAACATAGCAACCGCACGCGCTTAAAGATTATGACGCACAGGCAAACAAACTTCCATTGTTTTATTTAATTGACAGTATTTTTTTCAATATAGCACGACAACTCTCGTCATTATCCACAAATATCGTTATTATATTACACATCGTTGTAAATTTATTATTTGACATTCAGGGCACAAGCTGAGAGAGCTCTTTGGTTCGCGAAAACATATGATCTGATGCCAGAATCACTAGTGATGAAAGATCAGAACGGCTGTACAGTTGAGCTGAGCCTAAAAGACGAATCAAAAGAAAGTGTTAAGTGTAAAATAAAATCCTTGTATCAAGTACAACAATAAATGCACAATCTGAAACTTAACGTTTAGATTCTTTTTAACACTCATTCTTGTTTAAATCCGACACTCTGATAATATATGTGTAAAATATGTGGGATCTGGGTCATTTCTCTGCAACATTTGTGTTATTAATTGTAAATTTCTGCATTAACTGTAGTTAATGAACCTCAAGTCCAAAATCAAGACAGAACTACTGAAGCAGGTGATGATGGTAAGTTTACACATAACTGCATAAAAGTAGGAACCAATTGTCATTTATTACAGGCATGTAGGCAGGGGGTGCAAAGGGTGTGCATGCACTCCCCCCCGACCTCCCCCCACAGACCGAAAAGGTCTGCTTGGAATGTCTAACAAAATGCAATTCTAGGCAACAAAAGTTTATTTATTTTTCCTGAGGAGAATTGGCAGTAGGGCCCCCTAGAAAGGTCCACCTCCACCTCATGCATGCACCCACCCACCCCACCCCT
>JANUFV010103298.1:0-10318 GCA_024757865.1 Epizoanthus scotinus
GGATTAAAATATATTTGGACAAGGAGAACCACAGCAAATGGAAACTATTATTTGATCTGGAACTAGAAAAATAAGGACGAGAATTAGTTCTTATTGGTAATTTAAGTAAGAAGGACGCGGGAAAATCCATCGACATTTCCGACCGATTTATTAAAGAGATATTTGACATATGGAATGAGATAAACTACGAACAACATATTATCTCTAATGAACATTTTCAAGCACAGCCCCTGAGGCACAACTCATTGATAAGAATAGGAAATAAACCCGTTTTCTATAAAACATGGTTTGAAAAAGGCATCATAAAAGTGAAGCAAATAATGAAGAATTCGAGAGAGTTCTTGACCCATTCCGAGTTTCAAAGAAAATACAATATCATTGTCTGCCAGGTAACTTTCTACGGAATAATATCTGCTCTGAAAACCCTAACAAAAACTATAAAAGTAAAAGAACCATCACAAAAAGTGAAACATGGATGTTTTTACGAAGAAATAACTAGATCAAAAAACCCATCCAAAACCGTTTATAAGAGAATAGTAGCTAAGAAAAGAACAGTCACAACTAAGACGCAAATAAAATGGAAAGAGCACCTAAGCCAGCCCGAACTTCCAAATATAAATTGGAAGGACGTGTATCTACTAGCTTTTGAAACAACCAAAAGCACGAAACTAATAGAATGAGACGCGATGCCAACACGCGCCGATGTCCCTCTACCTCCCCTAACCACCCGTCCCTAGCTCGCCTCTTCGCCTCCAATGGCCTTCCCAACACCAGCTTACAACCTATACCGTAACAATCACGCACTGGATTTAACCTTGCCCCTGCTGGAACCAGCGGATCAAAATGTACCCCATCGTGCACCATCCGTAAGACACCTGCCGTCCCATCCAACCCAAAACCCGGCCCAATACTAACCCAACCCCATCGACCCGCTCCTGCTCCAAGACACAAACTCGAACATTAAACAACTGAGCAACAAGGCTCAATTCCAAATCAGTCCCCAGGTTGTAGGCCGCGACATCCCTCTCACATACCCCTCAACACCAACTCCTGCGGGAATCCTAGCCAAACACACCGCTGAATGTGCAGATAAATATTCCATAACTCGACCACGTACCTCATGCGGAGACAGAACCAATTGAACTGCTTGCTCCAATAAAATGGCCACCGCTGGGAATAAACACGAACCATCCGGTTCCACAGCTACACGCCGCAACCCTTCCTCTTGAATTAGCTGTTCGAGTCCAGACATATTCAAAACCAAACTACGAGAACTTGGATAACAAAAATCAAATAGAAACACCGTCGCCAATGCACCAAACAGAGGAAAGTAATAGCAGCTATCCACGTGCAAAACCTGGAATTAGACACTAGCTAATAAAATTTCCCAGGCGCTAGGCGCAGGACGCTAGGCCCCAGGCACTAGGAGCTAAGCCCCGGGCCCCAACACCTTGGCTCCTTTATACTAAGGGGAGAAAGAAATCGGGTATGGGTCCAAGTTACTGTGTTTTCTCCGCTTGCAGGGCGGTCTCTCTGTGTCAGCGGCTTCATTCATCGCGGATTAAGATTCGGCAGGAACATAAAATGGCGATTATCATCCACCCCGATTGATCAAAACAACAACCCTACTTATGAATCCCCATACCTGCAGAACCCTGACAGACAATATTATTTACATCCCCATTATATATAGTAGCAACTACGGTGACTTGCACTATTTAATTTACATTCATGCAACCGATATCCAGCAATAATCGATCTCTTCAACCACCCACTTCATCTCCACACTCAAGTGGTAACTACAAAATAGTTCACAACATGTTGAATAATTTGGAATTACTCCCAGAACACTACCAAAAAGGATTACAATAATGTTTCCGAATCTTCACCTGTGTTCATATAATTTTAAATTATAATGCTCAACCCAAAATCCGTCTTCTACAAATAACTAAACCTGGATAGTCAACATTTAGACTCCCACAACAAATCAACTCATTTTGTATTAATACTATAAGGAGAAGATATGATAAACACACACTCGGATTGAGAAAAGTGAGATCTCGCGACAACTACAACATGTTGAATACCATGGGTGAATTCCCACAACACTAGTGAAAGCATTTAAAATGGTATTTGCGAATTTCTCCTGGTGTTTCTATAACTGTAGAATATAGTGTTTCATCCAAAACTCTTGTCAACTCTCCAAAATTAAAGCTCCGCGGAACGACAAAATGGCGGCTGCAATCGACCCAAACTGATCAAAACAACAACCTCGCTTGTAAATACTCACATCTCCAGAACCTTGATAGACAATATTTTCTACATCCCCTTTATATATTGTAGCAACTACGATAATTTTGGCGATTTAATTTGCATTTATCCAACCGAAATCTAGCAATAATCGATCCCGTCAACCTCCTTACTGGTGCTGCGGCTCTCAAAGCTCGAACAAAAACTGATCGCGGCCATTACAAGATGGCTTATAACATGTTTCATATCATGGGAATGTTCACAAACACTACCACAAAGCCTGAAAACAATATTTGTGAACTTCTCCTGGTGTTTTTATAACTTTAAAATGTGGTTTTCCATCCAAAACTCTGGACAGTTCTCCAAAAATTGTCGCGCAAAATGGCGACTGTCACGATCTCTGCCCGACCATAACAAGCCCTCATCTATACACTTCCAAAACTCTAGAACCCTGATAGACAAGAACAATTATATCACCACTATATATTGTATGGACTAAGAGATGTTATCTGCTACTTAATTTATACTCATCCACATGAAATTCAGCAACAATCGATCCTTTTAGTCTCCCCTATGCTAATGCCGAGGCGCTGAAAGCTCTTGCTGGGACCCATATCCAACTCTTATACCCCTGCTCGCCAAAAATACTGCTCCAATATCATCCCACACTATGTAAAGTTACAAACCAAACTGTAGTATAGTAAACCTATCTCATTTCGTAACAACAACACTACACCTTAAAATAATTTAGCAACCACTCGATCCAAATTAGATATCATTCCAAACCAACAATTATGCTTCAATCTTAAAATTCCTACAAAGGGTAAATCTCCAGGCCTATTTAACACCTCCAGGTTCTTTTTGAGATTGAGATTGTTCGTTTGATCACCAGCGCACATCAGTCGCATCAGTACATTGCTTCAAAAATATTCAAAGGATTTTTTATTGAAATCATTTTCGACGATGCTAACTATCGGAAAGGCTTGTGATTGTTTTGCCTTGAAAATGACCATACGTTTTCATATAATGAAAAATAATGAATAATAAATAATGAAAAACTCCCCGCACCAATTTTTTGCAAGTGGTTGACGAGAAACATGATATCAATTTTCATTGGCCTAATAAGCATAAATTGTGAAAATCTAGTAAGTTTCATAAGGTTTTTTTTATTGCACATCCAGGAAATTCTTTACAAAAACATTTATAATTTATAAGTTTTACCGAGTCAGTTTATGGAAATGTTCCAGTATTTGTTTTCAAGGAGACAGCATAGAAGCAACAGTGTCCAATAAGGATATTCCTGGAGGAATATGAACTTGAATTGATCATAACAAAAACATATTTCAAGATAAATCATTTGTAATATATCACTGCGTTATATATCAGCCAGCACAATTTTTAAAATGGAAATAAATTTGCTTGGCAAAGGATAATATCAGCAACAACAATTTCATTAACCTTTAAGTTTCGGTAAAACTACCAGAAAAATAAAAACAACTTACTTTTTCTTTGAATAGCCACTTGCATTTGGAGAAATTTCGCCCTCCGCCATAACACTTCTATGGTGGCCTATCGCTATCATTCGATATTTTCTTCATATTGCAAAATTAATTGTTTTATTTTTAGAAAATTCGAGGTAAAATGAAAAATGAATCTCAAAATTAACTCGAAAACAAAATGATATAAAATAGTAACACACTTCAAAACAAAGTAAAAAATAATAAATAAAATATATAAAAGACAAATGCAAGTAAAACTCAAAATAGCAACTGGCCCAGCGCTATCATTTAAAAAATAAAAACTACGAAATTAATTTTTTGAATTAAAAAGCAAAATAAGCTCAAAATTGCAAGCAGCCCAGCGCTATGATAGTATCCCGACAAGGTTCGCGCGGAACTCATCCCCTGAACCGATATCGTCCACAAGATCCCTTTGCAACTGATGAGCCATTATTTCTATGATTTCGTTCTGAATATAATGGCTTGTATACTTATCACCGCTTTCCTTTTCCATCCATTTAATCATTGTCCACACTGTGGTCCAAATCTTGTCTTGTCGTCTGGTCTCGTCTGGTCTCTTCTCATGCCAAGGATGCAATGGCGGAAGCTCCATGGCCCTAATGTTGTATACTACCTGATGGCGGAACACAGCAACAGCTTGTAGGAACTGCTCTCTATATGTCGGGGGTGCATTTCTATGCCTTTCAATGGTCCCCAAGAAGTCTGCACCACCAACAATTTGACAAGCTTTGTTTATTCCAACTGTCTTGATGTTAGGAAGATAATCGCAGTTTGCAGCGATGCACATCGACAGGAACTGGTTCTTGTTATGGTTCAACCTCTGCATCACTTCCAACTCTGACCAGGTTGACGAACAAGAAGTCAGAGGACAGTTACTTCAGTTCAACGAAAACGTCGTCCTGACTGACGAGAGCGGTTCCATCCCAGTAACATTGTGGGCGGGGTTCATCAGACCAACCACTGCTACAGGCTGACCAATCTCCGTGTCAGCAGGTATAATATTGCTGTACGTGTGTACATTGCGGAGCAGTTCAGAGAGTTGCTTCATGCAGTCAGAACCTCATGGTCCGTATCAGTGTTGAGGACGGTGGTAGGCTTAGAAGTCTAGTGGTGTTTACGAGGGAGCTACAAGCACTTCTGGACCAGTACAATGTCACCAGCAACGAGGAACAAGTGATAATTACATCAGACCCGGATCGTGTCTACTTCGTGCTGTTGATGCTGCCAAAGTTAATTTAGCATGATGTACAGGAGGACGGCGAACACAGTGATGCAGGTGATGTTTGGGAATCATGTACAGGCGGAAGACAAACAAAGTGATGCGGGTGATGACTGATTGATTCACCATGTATTTATCTAAAACGGCTCTTTTAGGAGCCACCAAATATAATAAAGATATGACCAATGTTGTTTTTCCCCTATCTGAATCACTTCCATTATCACTACTTAATTGAGAAATTCGAAGGGTCTTAAAAACGAACTTTTAATTTTAGTTTAGAAATATCAATTTGACAGTATGTTATACGTTTTCAAAACCTCGAAGGGGAGGACTCCCAATGTTTTGGGGTGGGGCTTCTCGTCGGAAATTTTCAATTGAATCTCTAAAAGGTACCAATTTGGTTTTACCCCTAAGAGATACCACTTTAAAACGATATACAAGTTCAGTCAATCAAATTACACTAAAACTAAGAGCATTTTCGATGGTACATTTTAAATTTCGATTGTATCTTCTTTCAAAGCTTTTAGAAATGTGCCAAACAACACTTTTAGACACTGGTGTCAGGTTGAGTGGCGTTTTCTCACTCTTCTCAGTCAGATCAGATCATTGTGCACTGTTGGATACCCGGAACTCTCAAACAAGAGGGAGCAATTTCGCTTCAGTGCAGCTTATGTGGCCAAGGTTCAATAATTTTTGTAAAGGTGTTTTAAAGACTTTATGTTTCTTAAAGTCATCATTGTACTGTTTGCAATGACATTTGATGAGCTTTAAATGGGATTCATGGACAGTATATCTATATATTAGATATAGTTTTGGTTGCCATTGTTGGAATGTCTGTACCCCTATGAGCTGGCATGTACTATAAGTGTTTTTAGGACTTAATGTTCCTTAAAGTCATTATTGCACTGTTTGCAATTACAGTTTTGATAATATTTCAATGGAATTCATTGACAGTACTAGATATAGGTTGGCAGCCATTGGTGTAGTGTCCGTCCTGTGGAGTCAAGTTACAAATAAGGTCAGACAGTTATTTTCAAAAATTATGTAATATGTTTCTATTTAGTGGGAACCTTATGTTGAAGAAGCTCTCAGCCGAGGAGATGTCAACCCAGAACAAAAAAGTGCTATAGTGAGACAGTTATGTCAGACAATGATGGCATCAACTAACGGTGCAATAACCAGCAGTGAAAGAAGCCATGTTGCGTTCTTACTCCTTGAGAGGTTTCCCACCTTGAAAAGAAGCTATGGCTTTGGACAGGTAAGTAGGATCATTGTTTTTGCTGTTACATTAGTCTGTTGAAAGTAATTTTTGTGTACTAGTAATCAATTGTACATGTACACAAACATCGGTCTTCAGACAAACATTTTAAAGCAATCCAAGAACGAAAACTAGAAAGTCCAGATGGGAGAGAGGTGGGGAGGTAATTAATATTCATGTAACCTCAACACACAATTCATAATTTAAAATAATTCTAATTAGTTGTTCTTTCTTTGAAACAATTTATTTTGATTATTAGCAATTCTGGGCAAAAAAAAAATTAAGAAAGGATCCTGAATGTAAAGAGAAGGGCGGCCAAATTTGAAAGAGAGAGATTACGAGCCACTGGTGTAGAACCACCAAAGGGCAAGCCTGGCCGAAAAGGTTCAAAGCAGTCCAAGAACCCTGAACCTTTCTCATTGCCTGTAAGGAGTTTCCGAATGTAGCAGACAAAAGTAGCTCATTCTTTAATGGGAGTAACAGTTTTCACATGAGTAATATTAAGGGCCACGATTAAAGCCGTCGCCATGCACGGTGTAATGAGGCCAAAAAGAATAGAGAAGTACCTGGCTAGTAGGTATTCATTGTATAGCCCACAACTTAGAGGTGGCTGTCCTTGATGGCATCAAAGAGGAAAATAGGCTTTCTTCTGTAAAGGAGATGCTGTATTCTATTTATAAGCACTACCACTATTCTCCCAAAGCACTCCGTGAACTGAAAGAGCTGGCAGAAGTGATGGGCAAAAAGATCCAGAAACCTGGGACTAGGTGGGTGCCACATTTACACCGAGCTCTGAAGATTTTTCTGAAGGATTTCAAAGTGATTCACTCTCATTTCCACAATACTGTTGCAGCTGGCACTAGTAGCATTGAAATGCAGGGAAGGGCAAAGAAGATTCTGAAAGATCAAGAGAAATATGCATCAGTAATCTTTGTAAATTTCATGGTGGATGTGTTAGACTGTATTTCCCAGCTCAGTTCCCTCTTCCAGAAAGAAGACATAACACTTACCCGTGCTAAAGATAGACTGCAACGTACTGTACTTGAGCTTACAGCTATGTTGGCAAGACCTGGCACTCACCTCCAGGAATGTCTCCAAGACATTGGAGATGGAATTTAATATCAAGGAGTAACACTCAATAGGGGTGCAAATGATCTAGCTCATTTCAATGATGCCACTAAGCCAAGGATAATTAACTGTATCATTAGATATGTAGAAGAAAGATTCCAAAGCATCCAAGGGGCAGATGGAACTCTCCAGGCAATTTGTGTATTTGACACATCACTATGGCCAGATGATAGACCCACCTACTTATGGAGAAGATAACATTCGCTTCATTGTAGATCATTTTAGGCCTCTTCTTGAGAAGAACACTTTTGTATTTGCTGTTGTGCATGGAGAATGGAATGGCCTGAAAGTATGCATTGCAAATAACTTCTTGCACCGTAAACCAAAGGCTTTGTGGAAGAGGGTTTTCCTCCACTACAGTGATAGATTCCCAAATGTCCTGATGTTGGTTGAGATTCTGCTGATTCTACCACTATCAACAGCATGCTGTGAACGTTGCTTTTCCACCATGGGCTAAATCAAATCGGACTGGAGATCCTTCCTATCAGTTGGAATACTAGACTGCCTAATGAGGATTAATTCGGTGGCGGAATTTGACCCTCAGCCTTCAATTGTGGAAAGTAACATTTTGCCATGGAAAGTAGTGTCAAAAGTTAGTGTCAAGCCCTGTGTGTAATACTTGTTTTACCACTGACAGCTATTGGCTGAACTGGCAAGGATTCGGGGGAAGCCAGATCTCCTAAAAGACATGAAGGGGTGTTGGAACACCAAAAAAGACCGACTTCTTGCAGCACTTAAGAAGTCCAAGAGTGCTGATGTGTTCAACATCATGTTACAACTGGAAAGCCTTGATCTCCAGGATGAACAAGGTAACTTTATGTAAACTCTATAGATGCACAGCTTCTGAATATAAAAATATTCACTGCTGTACTTTCTTTTGTAAATCTGCTCAAAATCAGTACTCAGTTAGGCTTAATCCAAATTAGTCTAAGTGTGTTGATAAAATTGTTACAATGTAACTCCAGGTTAAGGTTAATAATTTAATGTAATTAATTACTCTGTGGTTCATCGATTTACAGCAACTCGAGATTGTAATAGTGTTGTTATACATGTAAATGCAACAAACATCATAATGTAATAATTTTACTCTGTCAGTGACTTCATTTTATAATATAATTTCAGAAATGGAAAACCGCTGCATTATGGCTGCACTACCATGTGTGCTTGGAGAAAGGAAAACTACACAGCATAGAGTTGGCGAAATGTTTTGGAGAAGTGTTGCTGTAAGTAGTATTAGCATGTTATTGTATTTTAGCAACCATTTATTATTAATCGGAGCAATTTAGGAGGAGGGCGGATCTATCCCTCGCAAATTTCTAAGCAAAGGGCCAGGTGTTACTTAAAATATTTGTACATACAGTAATTTGTAGCTATAAAGGGGTGTCACTTCATCCATCAACCTGATTTCAGATAACCCACACAATAATTGATGAAATGGTTCATGTATTACATAGAGGAGGGGCATTTAAATATATTCAAGTACAAACATACTGTACAAAGTAATATATGTACATGACATTGTACTCTTTTCTCATGTTTAGAATGATGAAGATGCAGATGTCATGGCCCTGGTCTGTGAAAGTACATCGCCACGCCTCTTATCGACGGGGACATCTGGTGACATTGATGATCTCCAACTTGCAGCTGAAGGAATGACAATACATGGTTTCCGAAAGATAGCCATACTACCAGCAGTTATCACCTTAATTGCTGCATATTATTGCTTTAATGCTGAATACCTAAAGGGGTATTGCAAGAATGTGTTCATGTTTTTGGAGTACTTGCTATTCAATGAAGAATGCAAGGCAATGCTAATTGGTGTTGAAAACTTTATAAATACTCTTTAAAGTTCCTTTAGAAAGCTTCAAAGTGTGCATAAGTCATGTGAGTATGTATTGTATTGTACATAGATCTAAGAAACTGAGCTCAAAAAAAAATTAGATTATGGTAAGAATATGTTCAGTTTCAACTCCGAGTTTCAGACATTAATATAGTTTTGGAGCTGTTATAAGCTGGCACATTACCTGATGGATATATGTCGTATACTTTACATTGTACCAAGTGATGTCACTTAGAATTTTTGAAATAATTATGCAATATGTTGTTGTCAAATTACATTGCATATTTATATAGTGTTATTATGATTGTTAGTTTAGCCAATAATATATGCTTGTTTTGGAGCGGCACAGACTTGCTCGTTATTTCCCTATATTGAAACAAAATTGGAATTAATGAACCAGAGTTGCTTCTTTTATTAATGCTGTTACATGCAGTTTGTAAAGGTTTAATGCATTTTACATTAAAACCTTAGTTGTACAGTATCAAGTGTACCAGTGAAACTGTATGATTGTGCAATGACAATGATTTTACTTCTTAATACAAATATTGTTTTACATAATTCAAAAAAAATGACACATACATTTGTATATTAACTTATATTATATTGTATGCAACACAGATTATTATATTTGTATATATGTTTTAAGATTTGTATACTGAAATAATAAAGGGTGCTTGAAGCGATTTATATTCATATACTTGCAGCATGGTGCATTTATTTAAATTAACAAGTAAATACATGTAACAAAATGGTTATTGGTTGAAATAACATTTTGTTATAATAACCAATTGGTTAAAATAACATTTTGTTATTGGTTATAATAACCAAATGGTTATTGGTTAAATAACATTTAGTTTTTGGTTATACTAACCAAATGGTTATTGGTTGAAATAACGTTTGGTTATTGGTCATAACATATGGCATATTCCATTTGTCTACAATCCAAAATAGTATTTAAACATGTTGCTCATTCATATGTGTAGTGTCCGTACCCCGGGTAAATGGGGTTTGAATCAGCCGTGAAAATATGGTTGCAAAGCAGTTTGTGCAGAGATATTTCAGAACAAGAAACTCTGATCATAAGGCAACATTTATATGACAAT
>JANUFV010103408.1:0-10315 GCA_024757865.1 Epizoanthus scotinus
TATCCTAGGGGGTACACAAGTGAGTTCCTCAATAGGGGGGGTGTGCATAAAAAATGGATCATGCATGAAGTTTTACAGAGCGCGCGGCAGACAGCTCCTATTTCTAAATATTTTTTCAGATGAGAATTAACACAGGAAATATTATTTTTTATATCAATGGCTATTCACTGGTTTGGTATATACTAAAACAATTATTCTCCTCAGTGTCGGTTCGTAGCGATGGATATTTACCCGGCCTCGGGCTCGGTAAATATCCAGTAATCCACCACTACTCACCTCCACTTCGTGGAATAGTTGTTAAATATTACCTGGAATGGAGCAAGATATCCAGGCCTTTTCTCCAGGATTTCTGCAGCAAATATAACACAGAACTAAATCATCCAAATTGAGAATAGAAGTCTGTATAACTGAGTTCTTGAAACTCACCTTAAAACGTCGTTCCAGTCGCACTGAATACTCAATCTTGGCGTCAACGATAACACACCGCTAGTGTCCGCCATCTTGTTTGCTGAGAGAACCTAGAACTGAATTTCGCGCTAAATCGAGGCAAGCACAAGACGTCCGCAGCAGGGGTGGGTTAGTAAAACATACTCCGCGACAATATGCTCCTCCCCGGGGACTACCCCACCGGTCCGATGACATCCATCTATTTTGCTTAAACTCGGTGTGCACTCCACATCGAAAATGTTTTTTTCGTTTTATTTGGAACATGAAAAGGTTTTTGAAACGCGTCACATGCCAAATTGCACACAAGCCAAGAATGCATTCATATCTTGACAAAATCAGGCAAAATCGCCGACTTTTGTGGTTGTTTACCCAATCAAATTCAATATGCCACAATCCTTTGTCACCAAGGACAATTGACTCCCGGGCTTATTTAAGCTTTTTGGACGCTTTGGTTGCCAGCGATCTTGGTAACTTACGATTATGATCTGGGCAGCTGAAACAGCAAGAGACTTTCATGTTTACACTGAGGTAAAAATATAAATGTTTTTATTGTTTATATTACAAACAGGGCAATGTGCTGGAATTTCATTTTACATGCTTGCGAGTTTTTATACATGTATTGAAATGTAATATAATACACATTGAAAGATTCGAACTTCATGACAGCTTGGTCACGTCTGCCTTGTAGCAGTTCAATTTTCAAGCTTAGACGCTCGATATTGCCGAATTTGAAAAAAAAATTATATGGTTGATTGTATATAAGGCGACAAAAGGACTTTTAAAAGTGCGTCAATGCGATCGCTGCAACTTGTTGCATTGGCTGGGATTGTTTAAGTTGCTTTGTTTAAAAAAAAAATTACAATGACCGACACACGTACTGAATTTAACGTTTACGTTAATAATCCTACATTCTGTCTCGATTCCCCAGAGAGAAAGATCTTAGATTGCGAATCCTAACAAACGCTTGAAAGGGCTTCGGTTCACTCGTAAACTTGCCCCTTCAAGCGCGTTAGGTCCTGAGTAAATTCGTCGTGGTATCGAGGGAACACTCGAAACTTCAGGCAATATTGGCAACAAAGAAAGTCTACCTGACTCCCAGATTGGGAGTCAGAGTGATTTGACGCCGTCCTCCAGAAAATACGAAGTGGCTGTTGGAAATGAAACCGCCGTGACACAACACAACACCGCAGCTCATGGCGGGGAACACAATTTGGACGGTGACCCCAACGTAATTCGGTAGGTGTAATGCATTTCATTTCGAATTACAAGTAGAAATTTACATCGAGTATTAATATTGTCTATGAAGAATTTGATTTGATTTTCATCAAAGCCATATTCGTGGCACTAGTCATTCGCATCACATAATTTCCTGATTCCTTAGTCTTAGACTTTAATTGACTTAGTGAGTTTATAGTCTGTTAATAATGAAATGTAATTTATATCCGAATACAAGACTGCAGAGATTGTTACTTTAACTTATTTTTATAAGATTTTATATGTGGCATATATTTCAAGAGCACATGTATGCAACTTTGTTGTGACTGTCGGGTGTTTTGACTTACAACAGTCCAGTAATTGATAAGTTTACAAAACAACAAGTACTTGAATTCCTTGTATTAATCGATTCAACAATCTATTAACCAGTTACATGCATGATACATGTAAATATTCTGTGAGGAAGATATAATATGTGGGTGTGTGTCTGTCTGAAAAAATACAGTCTACTGCCAGTCATATACCAAGACAAACATTTTGTTACAATGTCTGACTGGCAGCTGTAGACTGTAATTTTTCAGACAGACACATACCCATGCATATATTATTATAGATAATTCTCAATATGTTGAAGACTTTTGAAAGATATGCTTCCATAATTTTACACATTGTGGCCTAATCTGGCTGGTATTCCCATTGCCATGTACATAAGCTAATTATCAGGGATTATAATTCAGCAATAATTTTTACCATCGAATCATGCATTGTCATTGGTTAGATTTGACCACATGATTTCTTCACAGGGTTCGGAAACACAAGTACTGACAAATATCAACACGGAAGCTGTCAACTTTAAATAAAGAAACACATGCCGAATTCAGCTTTGTTTCAACTAAAAATGGCTGACAATTCAGCCTCTTGGTTCGTAAAAATTATTGCTGAATCATAAAATGAATAAAGTACTTCCGTGGTCTGTTGTATTTAGTGATACAGTCCCTTGGCTTCAAAATTGTTTTCAAAGTTCTCATTTGCCCTCGACTTCGTCTCGGGCAAATTTTCACTTTTCGGACAATTTTTTCAGCCTAGGTCCTGTATCACTCCATATACGACATACCACGGACCGAAGTACTTTATTCACTAAATATGCTGTAGTGATGCTCAACACAGTGTCATTTTTTAACTTGCTGTCAAGATGTCAAGACATGTGTGAGATTAAATGATAACAGAGAAAGATGAATCACACATATTATGTTATACTAAAACTACAGCACATCTCTGATACTATACATTTCTGCTGTTGGATCTCGTCATAGTGATCCCTAGATCTATAATATTAAGCCTTGTCTCCAGTGTTAGAAATCAATTTATAATAAGTCTATTTTGAGCCAGCTAATAATTATTGTCCTAAGTTCATACTTATTATTATAAGAGAAGTTTCTTTCTGTTATTTTTGTAGGTCATTGGTCAGTTGGCTACTGCTAGTGTCAAAGCCTGTCTCCCTCTATTAAGGAACTTTCTTCTATTGATCCCTTCTTTTTCTTAAGCCCCCTCCCTCTGATAAGCCTCTCTCTATATTGAAAAGTCCTCTCCCTTAAACCCCCTCTACATGTAGCTCCCCTTTCCTCTATTAACTCCTCTCTCTATTAATTAGCCCTATCCCTTTACTTCTCCCTATTTAGCCCCCTCTCTATTAAATCCCTTCTCTCCAATAAGGTCCTCCCTTTATTTAAAAGCCCCTTCTATTAAGCCCCCTCACTAATAAGCCTCTTCCCTCTATTTAGCCCCTATTAAGGCCCGAATTCCTTCTAATATGATAAGGCCCTCCCTCCATTTAAATCCCCTCCCCCCTTCTCTTAAGTCCCCTTCCTCTACATAATAAAGCCCTCTTCCTCCAAAGCTAGGATCAAAACTTTAATAAGGAACCGTTCACAAATGAATGTTAGGGGGGAATGGATGGGAAATTGGGTGGTACCTAAAAAATAATTTTCTTGCCAAAGGTGGGTACCCTTAAATTTTGAGTCATTTGAAGGTAGATCCTTGTAACAAAATACTATGTAAAGCTTGAGGGGGGTGCTGCAAAAATTATCTTAAGTAGTCGCTCATCAGCCCCCCTGGAAGATTCACCAAAAATATGGTTTTTGTGTGACCATATATTTAATAGTTTAATATTTAACAAAGATTTCTCAAGAAATATATCTATAGTGTTACTATGTAAGATAGTTGAATACAAATCTTCCCCTTACTTACCACATTAATATAACCATGAATTATTAGGTAATGAGAATTAAGAAGCTGATCAGGATCAGCAAGTGTTCTTACATATAGATGACCTGCTAAATTCTCCCCAAACTGTTTTGTAGAATTGTAGTTTTAAGAGATTTACATTAATTAAGGAGAACACATTTGGAGCTGTGCTCTTTTCTCACCTAAACTAATTATTTTATACTAGTACCGGTAATTAAAATGTAGTGTGGAGTGTTGATCAGCATAATATGAAACATTTATGGATTTACGACTACTCAGGTAATTAAATTTCCTGATTTGTTTGCTCTACTTTCTTTATTAAATTAAATTTGTTTAATGAATATTATTTTTGTTATTTTTAACCATATTTAATTAGTATTCAGTGACAGCTCGTAGCTGAAATGACCCATGACTGCTAAAGGTGCAGTTTTGGCTTGTTTCAGTTATTTGTTCATGCATATTTAATAAATATGGTCATGTCTGCATCATTTCATTGTCTGGCTGTCATTAAGGATCTTGATTTATAGTTCAGTAATGAAGTTCCATTTCACCTCACTGACTTGCAAGCATCAATTAGTTTAAGTGCATTTTGTCCCCATTGTTCTCAATGAAAATTGAATCAGTCAGCTGTAAATTTTGAAACATTTGAATGTTTCTAAAGATTTTATTAATAATAACAACTTAGAATTATTATCAATACATGATTGTATTGTTAGTAGCTAACCAAAATTTAGTTATTATAGAATAAATATTTTTTGAAATAGGATTTTATAGTTTATGTTTAGTATTTGAAACAATTTACTCTGGCTGCTCTAAGTGAAAAAGGTGATAAGAACAAAAAAACCCATTAGTTATTGTCAACTTGTTCAAGGTTTACAATCATGTTCTTGTATATTTAAGAGACTATTTATTAGTGCGTGAGTGTGGTTGGTGCAGTCAGCAAGATCTCTAACTTCCAACCAGAAGGTCCTGGGGTTCAATCCCCATGTTCCCGACGGGTGCATCTGTGTGACCTTCTTTCACCACACTTACCATGGACAGGGACACTAAGCTGTTGAATAATTGGTCTAATCTCTCAATATTCTATCGGGGGCTTAAAAGAACCCACACACTTCATGTCAATAAGACTTGGGCAGTGCTTGAAAACACTTGACTGTAAATCTGTACACTGTTAAAGATATTAATTATTTTGCGTGTATCATTCTATAGGAAGGAATTTTTAAAATTAATGCATACTGTAAATACATGTACACATGAATCTAAGAAGATAAATAATGATTAATATCAACTGATTCAATCTATAATAATAATAATATATGATTTAATATATATTGGATTTTTCCTTTTATTGATTAACTTTGTGTCTTCATGCAGAAAATGAAAGTGCAGTGCTCAAGCTGTTACTATAATTGCAGAGCAAATCATGTGTTAATCTCATTGTTGTATTGTGTCCTCCCAGCAGTTGGTATTAGATAATTGTTAATATACTAATCATTCCGGTCATTCATTAGTTGCAGAGGAAATGAAACTGTGTGTATTCCATGAAATTCAGCTATCACCGGTGCACATTTTTGCCTTCAGAGAAGTTGCAGTCAGTACTGATTTAATTTACCAGTGATACACATTCAAATAATTAATATTAAAATATGCTACAAAGCTTTCATTTCTTAAAAGTGGGATTGTCCACATTGAAACCTGCACATATGCAGTACACTTGCTGCAATTTCTAATGCATCTGAGTGTAAAATCATAACTTTCTTCATGGCATCAACAATTTATAAGAATTATACCTGACACTTTATTTAATATAGAGATTTCTATACTGTCCTGCAGAACATAAATGAATCACTGTCTAGACATGTATACATCTTAAAGACATGCATGTATAATGCATCAAATATTGCTGCACATGTCAAGAAGTTTCACAGGCATAAATAATTTTGTTTCATATAATATATGAACTCAAGTTTAGACATTCAGACAAGATAAGGAAGCTAGTTATAATGTATGTCCTATGTTGATGGAAGGAGGGCACGTTCAGACATCTGAATCATTGACAGTCGGGTAAGAGACTGTAATGTAAACAGTAGTTAGTTTGTTAGTTTAAATTAATAATTTTTTTTTTTGTCCATTTATTATTATTCAGACATGTATACATATACCACAATGCAATAATTATTTGTCTTGAACACATTTCTTGCACAAGTCTTTCGGCCTTTAATCAGTTGGAATTCAGGAGAAATAAAGCCAAAACAAATATATACTTGTAAACATGTGCATTCCATATTACAACCAGTTTGAAATTCGGGTAGGTAGGACATACATGTATATATGTTGTATTCAAACTAATTTTATTTGCCTAACTAATATGGCAAACTTTAAGGTATGACAGAAACTCTTGTATGAAGTAATTTGTCAAGAAATGTTGTCAAACTTCAATGAGCCCCGATAGATATATTTATAATGATGTGTTTGGTTAGTATTAATCACTCTGCCTTTTCTTGGTTATAGATATATTATTTGGAAGGGAGTGCATTAATTAATTCAGGGGGGTAAATATTGTATGGAAATTTTTCAACTAAAAATTGCCTGTACTTCAAAGGCATTATTAACCCTTGTCCTGCTGAAGACGATTTTACTAAAACTTGGACTGTACTAACTTTTGAAGCAATTGATGAAAACCTATAAAATTGAAAATTTATAGATTTGAAAATTCAGCAGGACAAGTGTTAATAATTAATATATACCAAACCAGCGAATAGTACTTTACGCGCTTTTCTAATAACATTTTCTAAGTGCATTCTACAGTAAAATATGTTTATATCACTAGTATGTTTTGCACCATGAGGCTGGAAGATTTGAGCTGACCTTTTAATGATTTTAAGGCATGGATACCCTTCATCACAGCTTCAGAAATAATCTCTTCAAAGTATCAGCATTAACCCTGAGGCATTAGGTATCATATCACGAGATATTTAACCCTTTGAGAGAGATATCTTATTCAATAAATTGCTCTGATAGAAGGTGATACCAACATCAGCTAACTCTCTTACTTTCTGCCGCCCCTCATGGCAAGAATTATGCTCTCTATCGTCATTTAACTTAGTTGGTCAATCTCCGTATTTGGTCAGCACTCGCCAACATACATGTACATTCTAGTAGTTCTTTTGAAACTAGTTTATTACTTTTGCTTTCTGGATTATAAGATCAGCTGATGCATAGTCGGCCGAGACACTGTGCATTCATAACTAATTTTATATTACTGTATGGCAATCACTCATTTTTAAGTGATCATGTTGTTGTTGTTTTTGTCTAATTTCAGGTCCCTTGCAGAAGTCAATACTTTGTCATCAGACGGTGGCCCCCTGCGCTGGGTACCTGTTGTGGACAATGTAATCCCCATCACTATATGCAGGAAACAGGTTAGTTTGTTTGTCGTCATAGGAAGGCCCCCTGCGCTGGGTACCTGTTGTGGACAATGTAATCCCAATCACTATATACAGGAAACAGGTTAGTTTGTTTGTTATCGCAGAAAGGCCCCCTGCCCTGAATACATGTACCTGTTATTGACAATGTAATCCTAATCACTATATGAAGGAAACAGGTTACTTAGTTGTTTGTCGTCACAGGAAGGCCTTCTGTGCTGGGTACCTGTTGTGGACTGAGTGTATAACCCCAACAGACAGACCTTGATGGAATACACAATGACTACGTCTTACTAGGCTTCTGATTGGCTCAATTTTAGATTGCATGGGATAAATACATGACTGTATCTCTTGAATTTGTGATTGGATTGCAATTCCATATAGCTGAGTAATGTCAATGGTGGTCTTTGGATTTCTCTTGACCTGCTGTTAACTATTAGTTTTTATTGATAAGACATTAATTTCAGTTGATATATTTCATTTTTCAAACAGATTGATGATGAAGAGTTCTTTTTGGTTAGTGCCTTCACAGATGCAAAGACTGTGTTCACAACTGAATTTATTTTAAAAGGTAGGTTGTTCTGTTTTCAGGTGCATAGGCAAGGGGTATAAAAGGTGCATAATTATGAATTATAATTATGCACCCCCTGACTGGCTGAAAAGATCCACTTGGAAAGGGTAACAAAATACATTAGGGCCCACTAGAAGGTCCACCTTAACTTCTTGCACCACCACCCCACCCCACCCCCCACCCACGTCCACGAGCCGAAAAGGTTTGCCTGGAAGGTCTAACAAAATGCAATTCTATACAACCAGAGTTTATTAATTTTTCCCAAGGAGCATTGGCATTAGGCCCCCTGCAAAAAAGCCTGGCTACACGCCTGGTTTTAATAACGAATGAGAAAGTTTAAATGTGTATGTCTGAATTGCCTAGTACAGGACTGCTTCCCCGTGAAAATAAGTCAAAACATTTCATTTTGCTGAAAAATCTCCACCAATATTTAGTCCCAACCTCCTGAAAATAAGCTCAAGAACAAGCCTCTTGACCCTTTTACTCCTACTAGTGCCAAATGATGTGTTTGTAAATTCTCATTACCTATCTCCATACATTTTCTATAAATAGGTTAGAAGAATTTTGTACTTCATCTCAAATATTTAAGACTGGATGATCAGTTCCTTTATTCTCACAACCAATCAACTGATTTTATATGGATACTGTAAGGAGAAGATATATGATTGTTGATAAACATGTTGGGAGTGAAAGGGTTAAATGGACAGTAGTCGTGGGGCTTTTATTAGCTCAAAAATCCTGAATATTATGTGATAAAATAATTTGTGACACAGCATTATAATAATAATAATATCTTTATTTATACTGATAAAAACCGATCAGTCAAACACTAGAATTGTGAACCCTACGTATACCAAGGATGCAGAAAATTATCGAAATTGTTGATACATCAATTCTGATGGGACTTTTTTCCAAAATGTCTACTGAAACCCTGCAACACATATGGTTTGAAAAAATAAACTGGTTCAAAATGTTTTTAACCATGACAATAATTAAACCACAACATTTACTATGCTCCTGTGTAGACATACACTGCGTCAATGTTAACTGAGGCTACCGCCACTAAGTACTTAACTACTACTACTACTACTACTACTAATAATAATATATATTTATATAGCGCTTTTCAATGAAATTTTCAGAGCGCATTCTACAGTAATATAAAACTCTAAAATCTAAAAAATCTAAAATATCTAAAATCTGAAACTAGTTATGGGACGAATCAAGATTGATTTAATCAACTGTAGAAGTTGATGTTATGCTGTTCGCCGTGAGGGTGGTAGTTATGGGACGATTGATACTAATACTTCCAACGTATAGATATATATAGACCAACCTTTATAGGTTCTAAATGTTAGCCTACATACACCTCAAAAGCGGATCTTGCACTATTTGTCTAATTTCCATCTTTTTTGTTCTTGCAGGTCAGCGGTCACGAGCCAGGTTTTCGCATCCAGCAAGTGGTGCAGACTCGGATGAATGAAGATATACGGATTTCATTTGGACAGTACAATGCCATATACTTATAACGCCAACACTGCGGATTCTGTATCGAACTTTATCCAAGGTCCGAGCAAGTGATATTACTCCTAAAGGCAAACTAGCTGAGTCTATGTAATGACAATATTTGAGTATACTATGTTGGTCAAACTATAGACTTGTTCGTTGTTAGTCATTCTAGCTGTTCGCAGGTGGATAGGAAAGCTGATGGATAGTCCAGGATCTTGGCTGTGAGTGCGAGTACTTCAGATAAGATCGTGGCTATGAATGAGAGCAAAAGAGGACTAACGCTGCAGCTAGTGAGACTGTGTACAATGAAGTCTTGTAATAGGTTTTTTACTCCGTCTCGAATTACTCTCGAACACATGGCAGAGCGCTGGCGTTCTGACTGGATTCAAAGTTGGATCGCTGTTCTCTTTATTCGTCCTTTACTTCATCTGCGTTAAAGGGGCAATGTCACGGTAATGCGCATGCTCTCTAGTTAAGTCAGGATCAAAGCCTTGACAGTCATGAAACACAAGTTGTAAGCTCAACAGGATAGCACAAAATGATAAAATAGTTAGATATTGTGAAAACAAAGTTTCTGAATACAAGAAGCACAATTTTGACAGCGAATGGATTTAACTTATTTAATGTCTAGCCTGAACCGAAATTATATTGAGAGTTTGTAATCCGTTTTAATCTCACCCAATTTGAATCATCCACGTTCCTTATCATAATCCCTCTTATGTTTTTCTACCACGGTAACCTGTTATTTTTGGATTTCCTTTGATTTGTGGATAATTTTGTACATCGTAAAATGACTTAAATAGCCGTGACATAGCCGTGACATAGCCGCTTTAAGGTATCAGACGTACCTTGGGACATACCTTCACTTTTTTGCTTATAACTCGCTGAGTTTCTAATTAAATCC
>JANUFV010103741.1:0-10306 GCA_024757865.1 Epizoanthus scotinus
AAGTTGTAATGATGTGCGCCTGTAGCCTGCATTCTTAATTCTCTTGTTTGTTTTAAACACTGGAGGAATCTGTAAAGTCTCGGCAAGAGCCGGAAGATCTATTTTTTCCACTCGAAAATTGGCTTTGCATTCAGCTTCCCCTAAATCATCACATTCGAACCTTGAATGTTCGTCATATAAAAAAGTCTCGATTTTTTGGGGAGTAAAAGTCATATAAAAGAACAAACTCCTCGTCTGAAATTGTGTTATCAGCAAAAGAATGTACTATTAAATAGTTCACGCAAATTTCTGAAAGACATGGCTGGTGTCATCGCCGGTCGCCGCGAAGAGATGTATTGCTAAATGTTTTGTTTTTAGCGCGAAAACGGCGTTCCCGACGCAGATCACCGCGGCCAAAGTTCCCGTCCGTGGCTCCAGAACGTCAGGTGCTAAAGTTCCCTATTAGCTTGGAACTAATACTGGTTACAGCTGTGCAACAGTATTGAATCAAATTCATGAAACAAAGGTGTTATAAATTGTGAACGCCCAAATAAAACAAATATTATATTAATAAGAAAATTAAATTAGGCAAAAAATGAGCATTCCATCTAAGTAATTAGGTTAATAGTGCTCACAAAAATAGGAAAACAATGATATAAAATATTAATCAGTTCATAAAAAATATGTATTACATTTTCTTTCCAGGAATGTAATTTTCCTGAACTTGTACCAGTATGGGGTGTGAAATCCACAGCAGCAAGATGATCTATTTATTGATGAAATGAAGCATCCCTAGACAGGAACATCCAGGCGATTTGTTTTGGATGATGGGTTCCACTCGTCAACAAGGCCACACAAATCCCCATGCATTTATTTATATTTTATTTATTTGAAGATTCGCCAGTGGCAGGTGTACAAGAATAGGACACGAAGTCCCATAAAAGTAAGTCATAAATAAATGTTACACATAACCCAACCCAACCCATTGTGCTTGTTTCGTGACATTGACCTGTGCATCCAAGGGGTCTATATAAAGAAAAGCACACAAGAATCAGAGAATGCCAGGAAAAACAATGTGCGCTCACGAAGCACATGTATGCAAAACTTTGGATTGCATTTTATTATACAATTATCTGATGGATTTTTATCCAAATGAAAACATTGTAAGGAATCAAAACCTGAAATTATTGGAAAATGTTAAATCTGGTGAAAAAGTAGAGAGAGATGAATTCTACCGATTTTATATTACAAAATAGCAATATTAATGATAATTATATGAAATTAGTTATGTAAGATCATGTTTCTAATTTCTATGGATCAGAGACTACAAGCATCATGTACTAATTATAATAATAATTATTATCAGTAATAAAAGAAACAGCCTGAAGCTAATATATAAAGTTCTTTCAAAATAGTGAGGTCAGGACCAGGTATTAAACTAGGGTGACGATGACTAACCTGAATATTTGACACCCCTATATATATACAGACGTATTTGTATATGAAGGCTATTTTTTCAAAAGGGCTCTAAAGCCAGCCGCATATACAGTGAGACAAATTCCTCACCGTGTGTAGCAGGCGTAATATACCATAAGTACCTTTTTCCAGTTTCATTACACAATATAATAAGAAATTAAACCTTTACAAAGTGATCAAGACAACGTTTCCTGTGAACCATATACAGTTGAAATTGACAGTTATGTCCATCTGCACATAAATATCCAATCGAAATTGGTAGATATTATAATATAGTGTCAGAATATTTCTATCAAGTTCGAGAATTATTTAGTTTATTGAACTCATAATGGGTTATACTCCAATAAAGCTTTGATAGATAATCACAAGTGATCAGATGATCTGATTTGAAAGTATTATACCACCTAAAATTAAGTTAAAAATAAAAATAAACGTCTCATTCAAGTAATATTTAATATCCAATTCCTGCATTTTGCTAATTTTGAGGGTGACAATCTTACAAAAAGTTAAACTATTCTAAAGTATATAATTCCTAGTGTTTTATTAATAAACAATACATAATACCAATTGTATCAATCAAAATTATAAAATTGGACTTCCGAAGTCAAGCTAAATGTCTGATATTCAATGCTATTCTATTTTTCCGGGGAGACAATAACATACAATTCTGATCATGAAGCGAAGCACGAACACAGACCTGTAGATCTATAGATATAGAAATTTAATAAACACATCATGATCAACTCATCAAGGGTGATGCATGGTGATCGAGTGATGACACGGTGCAGTACGTAGTGAGTATGGAAACTGCAGTATATGATCGCTATTGTCTACATAAACATATATCTCAATTAGACATCATTTCGTCTCTACCGTCAGATCACTTCGCTGTTGTTGGTTCCTTAGGCTTCCCTAGACCTCACCCTACGAAGAGTTCAGTGACATTTCGGGATTTCAAGCACATGGATAAGACTAAATTGCTAGATAATCTGACTGTGGTTTTGCAAAACATTTCTAGTAGAGAGCTCAATGAAAGGACTGACAATCCCGGTAGAGCTCTTAAGAAGTTTCTTGATCAACATGCTCCTGAGAAAACCGCTTAGTCACTTTACGACCCAATGCTCCGTGGTTTAGTGACAGTCTCAAACCTTTGAAGAGACAGAGGCGTCTCCTGGAACGGAAGTATTTATCCACCAATTTGGAGATTCACCGCCAGATGTATCGGGAGGCGTGTCGTGCGTATACTAATGCACTCAATAATGCTAAGACGGACTACTTTAGTTCTTGCTGAAGCAAGGCATGATAGGCTCTTACGTATGATTGACAAGTTTTTCTCCATAAAAACAGCTCCTCTACTACCTTCGCATGAATCGTCTACCGAACTTGTTGAAAACTTTAGCCAGTTCTTTCATTCCAAGATCCAGAACCTGCGAGATGAACTTGAAAACTCTAATCTGTCATCTGCAGAGCTTTCTATCCCTTTGGTTCCCTCACAATGCCCATCATGATTCCATGAATTTGCTCCTGTATCAGAGTCGTATGTGGCTGAACTGATAGGGAAAGCGTCCTCCAAGTCTTATGCTCTAGACCCTGTTCCTACATGGATTCTAAAGGAAAGTATGGAAGTGTTGGTGCTTTCGATCACTGAACTTGTGAATCAGTCACTGTCTGAAGGAAGATTTCCTGACTCTCTAAAAACAGGTATCATATTTCCACCTATTAAGAAGCTAACTCTTGACAAAGAGCAGTATCCTCATTACCGACCGATAACAAACATTGCTTTTCTCTCTAAACTACTAGAGGGTTGCCTGCAAACGATCTATGAATTATCTATCGGCCAATGATTTACTTGCCAATTTCCAATCTGCTTACAGGCAGTTTTACAGTACTGAGACTGCGATGCTACGTGTTTATAATGATGTACTCCGGGCGATCGATTCACAATCTGAGGTTATACTGGTACTACTTGACCTGTCATCTGCGTTCGATACTCTCTACCACACCATCCTACTGGAAAGACTCGAGCATCGCTACGGCGTTGGGGGAACTGTGCTATCTTGGTTCAGATCGTACATCACTGGTAGATCCCAGGTTGTCTGTGTTGAAAATATATCATCAACACCTACAACCCTTGTCTATGGTGTTTCTCAAGGTTCAGTACTGGGGCCTTTACTATTCTCCCTCTACTTAGCCGCAATTGAGGATATAATAAGATCGCATGGTCTGGACTGCATGCTTTATGCTGATGACACGCAGTTATACATCACCATATCAAAGTCTAGCAGAGATGAAGTAATATTAAGACTAGAAGACTGTGTGAATAACATACTATCTTGGTGTGCAGTGAACTAGCTTGCTTGCAACTCCGCCAAAACGGAGATTGTCGACCTTTCTTCCCGGTTCAAACCTTGCGATCCTCTTCCAGCCATCCGCATTGGGCCTTCAACTATCAGTCCTGTTGCAGTTGCACGTGACCTTGGTATAGCCGTCGACAGCCACCTTACAATGACATCACAGATCAATAACATCTCTAAGTCTGGTACCTTTGCTCTGAGGAACATTGGTCGTGTCAGTAAATAACTTTCACAGGCTGACCGTCAAAAACTAGTCCAAGCCGTCATCACTTCTCGATTGGACTCATGTAACTCTCTGTTATTTGATACACCTATGACCCACCTTAACAAACTCCAGCGTCTACAAAACAGTGCTGCCAGGCTTATAACCAGAACCAAAAAAGATCAAGATATCACTCCTGTCCTACGTTGCCTGTTCCCTGTTCCCTACAACTACCTGTTGTTTAATTCTTACCAGTGCCACAGATCTCCTATCGACAGAATATTTAATACGAGCAGCCACGGGGCACGGAAAGGGAGGTTTTATCCTCTTGAACTCGCTCTTAATGCATCCTTATATTGACAACAAGTAAGAAAGTTATAGCTTTGAAAGTAGTGTTTAGAAACACTCACATGATTGACAACATATCAGGTTGCACAACTAATCAGGAGAAATCTAGTTTAATTTTATCGACAAATCCAAATCCTGCGCACGACCAATTTAGAATGTCTGGAAGACGCAGATGTCATGCATCATATTACGAGCGGCCAAACCAAGTAACAAAGCGTCATCTGTCAGCCAATCAGCGCAGGGCTTATTGGAGCTGCGTATTATCTGCATAATGTTGGCGTGAATTAGGGGGCAGAATTATTGGTGAGATACTTTCGTATACGTCTAATGTTATGAAGGTGATAGAACGCAGCCCTGCATGTCTTAGTGATGTGCATTACTAGACGCATATTGGTATCAAACCAACTTCCTAGGTTTCTTGGGACAGTGATTGGATAGATGATGGTATCACCAACTGATAAATAATTAATGTTTACCTTGCTAAGCTGTTGACGTGTACCAAGAAGCATGAATTCAGTTTTATCATCGTTTAGCTTCAATTTCTCGGTTATCATCGACGCTCTTATGGCCCGTATACAAAGTTCCATTGCTTCAATCGCGCTAGTCTCACATGCTGTACTATCTGGGCTGGAAGACACATAGAGATGCGAGTCATCAGCATACATGTGCACATCCGGCAGATGGCCCTTTATCACTTCAAACAGCTTGCTGGAGTAAATAATGAAAAGAAGTGGTCCTAAGCACGAGCCTTGTGGAACACCATGGGGTAGCTTATGGTTGTCAGAGAGTCCACCTCCGACAGAAACATGTTGTTATCGATCAGCAAGATATGATGTAAACCAATTCAGTGCAGTTCCAGTTACTCCAAGAGAAGACTCGAAGCAGTACAGAAAGATGATGTGATCCACAGTGTCAAAAGCAGCACTGAGGTCAAGAAGCACCAGCAATGTTACGTGTTGGCGATTCATATTCATTAGAATATCGTTCTGTACCCTTAAGAGTGCCGTCTTGGTACTGTGAAATTTCCTGTAAGCTGACTGGAAGAGCGGATATGCAATGTACATCAAATTTTGTCATATGAAAATGGATGTGGTCAAATACGGCTCGTTCAGTTAGCTTTGACACAAACTGAAGATTGCTAACTGGTCTCAAGTTTTTGAATTCAGTGTCAAGTCCAGTCTTCTTGAGGCGGGGGTTAATGAGCGCCTCTTTCCAGTTGTTGAGAAAGTGGCCTGATTTCAATGATAAGTTTATTATACGCGTTATCACCGGGAGAAGTACATCCAGGCAACTGACTACAAGTAGATGGGCATAGGATCTAACGAGCGCGATTTCTTGGCGAACTTCTATATGATAGCATGAACTTCACACTCAGTGAGACAACGAAATGAGAATAATGTTCGATCTTTGTCCGTTTCCGGTTCATTTGGCACCAATTCACGTTCACTTGGAGGTACGACTGTAGTGTCAATTTCAGACCGAATCTTGGTGATTTTACGTATACAAAATTGACCAATATCATTGGCTAGAGCCGAATTTATCATGATAATCAGGAAAAGACAGTTCTTCTTTCTTATCAAGGAGTGTCCCGGCTGCTCTAAACAGCATTCCCTGGTTAGCACTTTTCTCATCAATGAAGTTGGTGTAAAATGTCCTTCTCGCCTGGTTCATGATATAGGTCACATGATTCTTGCAAGTCTTAAATTCATTAAGATCTGACAGTGATTTAGTCTTCCTCCAGATCTTCTCAGCTTTCCTGCGGAGCCGTTTAGCTTGATCAATCTCAGTGTTGTACCATTGAACCATTGGCCTTGTCCTCACGATCTTTGTCTTTAACAGCATATGGAGATCCGTCATGCTAGACAGGGTTCTGTTGTAGCTGCTCACAAGGGCATCAACATCATCTGGAACAAGACTTGCCAGTTCAGCTGGCTTTACTGATAACAGCTCGCAGAGGAGCGACGCGTGATCAGAAATGAGACGATTGACATATGAGGGATACTTGATGATTTGATCAGACCAGGGAGTTATAAGAAGATCAAGTGTATGACCACTGGAAATCATGGACAAGTTGGGGGATATTCTTTGATGAGGTCAAGATAAAGGAAGGAGTCTTTGAGCCATCAAGATTTGAGCTGATTAGTTTTACTGATCTTGATGATGGTGAAACTGATATAGATGACAAAAAGGCAGACAGTCCTGAGAAAAAGCTAGCAACACATGTCCTCCAATTATTTTATAAGAGCCTTTTTGCAAAATTTGAGTTTACATGTGCCTTTTTCTTAACAAGGGGTGTGACTGCTCTGAAATTTGATAGAGTATTCTGGCAAGGAGTTAGTTTACTTCATGGCTTTAGCTTTGATATAATGCGTGATGGAGTGTGATGGAGCACCAGAAAACAGATCGTTTATGAACATGAATGGTACAAACCAAACAAAGAGCAAGTGCTTCAATCCTTTTTCAAACAAACCTTTATTCTTTATGTCTGACCCTCCATATCTCATGAAAACATTATGTAACAATATTTAAAACAGTGCATTTAAATCAGCTAATCCTCGCTATACTAAAACACTTGAGAGAAACAAAAAGCATATTTTGTGGTACCATATATATTCTGTGTACCAAAGAGACAAGAAACGAAGACCGATCGATAAAGTTTGTTCCGTATTTGGAAATAGGAGTATTTTGGCAGGATTTTGGCGGCTAATTTGTAAAAGTGGCGCGCATTTCATTCCCATCATTTGACACTGGCAATGGCGGAGTTAACGGAGGAGTTCTCCGTTCCACTATTGCGCTAAAATTATCAGATCTACGGCGTCCAAATAGACCTCATCTAACAAGGTAAGGTTCTTAAAGACTACCCTTGTAGAAATACAGTAGTCTAAAGTATACTTCAAATAACTGTTAAAGTGTACTGAGTTTGTACTTTTCACTGAAAAAGTATATATGAAGCATACTTGACTACAACTTCAGAAGCAGGAAGTACTTTAGAAGTATGTTCTTAAATGTACTTCAGACATACTTCCAAAGATGAAGTATGTTTTAGGCATACTTCACTGCTACTGCACTAAATCAATGATTCACTGTTGGTTGTCAAAGTATCTCTGCAGTGTACTTCTAATGTACTTCAATCTTTGGGCACAAGTTTGAGAAAATAATAATTTCTTTGTGGATGCTGAAATCCTCCCAGTTGAAAAAAGTACATCTGCAGTACAAGTTTAATGTACGGTACTCTGTTCTTTGAGTGGCCAATTTGAGCAAAGGCTTCTTATATGGAGTTATCTCTACGCCTTAACTAATTTTGCTATGTATTTACATGGAGAAAAAGCTAGGTAGGATAGAATGGTTTACAAGCATCAATATTACATAATTGCAAGCCATTTGCAGTAGATTGTTGTGCAAGTTAAAATAAAATCACTATGTTGTGTTAGGTGGTGCTTGCCCTTTAAAGATGAAAAATAAAACTGATGTAAACAAGCTTTTTTTTACATTTCAAATAATTGCGTACTATAAAAGATATTGACTCACACTGGGACATTCATTATGAAGTTATCTTTTGGAAGATCCAGAAGTAAAAAAACCCACATGTCGTAACATATCCTTCAATCAGAGCACCCATGTACATTTGATTTGTGATTTGAAGCACAATACTCATGATAAGTAGGTGCAAGTGCACTTTTAATAGAACAAATCAACTTCCTTATGAATTTACACATTGCAAGACCAAATTAAAATACAAAACAATGTTGTCAAAGTACCTTTGCAGTACACTTTTAAATAATGTACTTCCCTTTATCCTTTGGCATGGTAATGTAACAACAACCTTATTAGTATTACCAAAGCTACATTTCTAACATAAATTATGTATTTTAAATATATAATACATATTCATACATCTTTTGAACTATAAATTAATATATACAAAAGAAAACAAAATAATCATCAAAATGATTATAAAATAGGGAGGGGTCAAAATAATTGCCTTATTGTGGGATCCATTGGGGGGGGGGATAGGGCTGTCAACCTGCATCTACTACAGGAGCAACTATATGTAAAATCTAAAAATAAATATACTGTCCATTGTACCTTTCACTATCGTTTTATTTTCTTTACTCCAAATGGTGCTAAGACCACTCTAAAATCTAAATGGAAATAGGTGGTAAAAATTGGGGGGTGGAGGTGGTACCTTGCATTGACAGTTGTGTTGCGTGAAAAAATGGGTCACTATCTGGGGCATGTGTTTTTGACCTGTTCCCTTAATATAATGTATTGATCAGCATAACCAAAAGTGCACGTAGAAGAAAACAAGCTCTTTTTAAAAACTAGTTCAGTTAGTCCCTCTCAATTCTATTTGGCAGCTTGCAGACAAACATGCATTCCTTCAGTTTGCAATCTACAAAGACACACAATGCTCTAACATCTGTTACAGGAAAAAGAACTACAGAACATGGCCAACTTCTTCTGACAGGAGTGAAGTGCTCAACTCTACAATCAGTAAACTGGTCAGAAGAAATGTTTACATCAGTAGCTGGATGCAAACAACAATCAGCAATTCCATAATACTGTGGGAACTTACAAATACATGCTTCGCTGCAAAATACTATATTAGGGCAGTCTCTATAGATTTTAAGATAACATTTGACTTGCACAAACCCTACATTCTTTACAAGAATTGTGTAGCTGTTTCTTCGAGAAACATTCAAATAACTTTTGCTATGGATATATCTCCATGCATCTGAATTCGCTTGAACAAGAAAGCTTCAGATATACGACCTACCTTGCTTTCAATGCACACTCCAAGATGTCCATCTAAGGTGACATGACTCCTAATGCAAATACATTTGGCGCAATCTCTTCATGCTTACATTTAAGTAACCATCTTCCCTGAGTCATGTGTTCATAAAATTCCTTGCTTGATGAACCCCATGGGAGAAGCGGCACTAGTTCAGGAATCTTTTGCTGGATACACACAGAGAAAGCAATCTGTAACTCTACTTTCTGTGTACCATGGAATAATTTTCGCAGGTCTCCGTTATAGTCCTCAAACCAGAAACAAGATGATGCCCATAACGGTCCAAGGTTCAAAACACAGTCTGGAATGTGCAACAGACAATGGACATTAAATGTCTCATAGCGACTTCCATATAATGCTTCAACTCTGAGACAGAAATGTCTCAAAAGCATCCCTGCTTGTTGTAGGCATATATATGGGATACTGAACCTTGGTCCAACAACCAAATTGCTTCAGCAAGTAAAAGGTAGTGCTGAAAGTATTCTTCAGGCAAAATATTCCACAAACAAGGAATACCATAAAACATAAGAAAAGACCTGAATTCTGAAGCTTTCCAATGAGCAAAATGCTTTGCAATGCTCCTTGGTGCTCTGGATATGCAGTTTGGAGGTGTTATATTCAGGAGGCGTTTATCAACTTGTTCCACACGTTTGTTGATACTCCAATCTTCAGATGCATTAGCTTTGTCAAACCATAAGGTCATCAACATTTTCATGACGCCCAAAAGAACACAGTGCATGTAATCGATGGCAATACCTTTAACAATGTCAAATCCTGGAACAAACATAAACCACGAGTAGCCTTTCACACCAAAGACTGGTGTACCATTTCCTTCAAGTTTAGATTTCTCAGCCTCATGTGCAAACTTAAGAGTGTTCTCATGGGTCCTGTCCTTTCCATAACCTTTGACTGGATTTTCTCTGTCGAAAGAATAAATGTGTGTGCGACCTCTTGCACTTGTCTTGTGAGTATGTCCAAGATTCAGGCAGCATGGACAGCCACCAAAGCCATTATATTGCATGAAATTCTGCATCAAACACTTTGCTGGTGCATCGAAAGTTTCCTTACGCGCGGTTACCAAGCTGTCAGAGGGAGTCTAATCGAGATTTTGGTTGGCGTTGGTTAATCACGAATGTTCCAGTACGCGCGGTTACT
>JANUFV010103852.1:0-10300 GCA_024757865.1 Epizoanthus scotinus
TATGCATGTATGCATGTATGCATGCATGTATGCATGTATGCATGTATGCATGTATGCATGTATGCATGTATGCATGTGTATAGGCCTTTGCTTATGTCGAAGTGTAGTTCCTACCTTTGTCCTGTGGGTACGGTCCATTGTGTTATAAACACACTCGCTTATAAGCTCGTCTCCCTGTACAGATGAACACATTTTATTTTAGAATTGTCCTGCATTGACCAGCTATTACCCAAACACATTTTATGTTGGTATAGACGCCAGGCAGTGTTAAACACGGTTCATGTGATGCATTTCAACCAATCAGCGCTAAATTATAATATGATGAGTCGTTTGGCCGTCATCTTGCTTGCCTAAGAGGACTGTCTATCTTTATAATTGACGTTAGGCAGAAATTCATCGCTTGATATCTGAAGACGGTCAAACTTCATAGTTGGGAAGCGTGTTCAACACTGCTTGTATCGAATCTGAGATGACTTACGGGGAGAAACTTGACAACCTTCTTCAGATTATGTATTTCCTATTGTGAAGGAAAAAAGTACACTGTCAGAGTCGGTACAGCATCATTATATCGTTCAAGCAGGAATATAAAATGGTTTTACTATTTGTAGCGGATTTGTGAATTATTACGTTTTGTTATGTCTAAATAATGATGTAATCACACATATGGACACGTAATCAAAACATGCGTGTATCCGTAAATTTTATGCCCAGAACCAGAGAACAAGATAATTTGAGCCTAGAATCTGAGCGGATATTGAACCTATAATATGACTGAAAACTGAGTGTATTTTGAGAGTTTTACCTGAATTAAGAGAGTTATTGCGATTATGAGCTGATCTCTAATACTATTTTCATATTTGGACATTGTTTTGCAAATTGCTTGTTGATTGGCAAGCGCAAATGTATAACACAATTTTGTGCTACTACGGAACTCAATGCTGAAACCACTTTTGAAAAGCAAGCAACATTGGATCATTTGGAATTAGTTATGTTTGGCAGCTTCCAATTGGAACAAATTTATGATCTACGTTTCCAAAACTAAGTCAATGTGACATAGTCTACAGAACTTAACATAAAACAAATTGGAAAAAGAGCAAACATTGATTACAAATTATTATACCTTATTTGAAATTTGCTTAGCACATCCTCAACTTCTACCAAATATATGCCATTTGTTTACACCTGAGTATGATCTGGATTCATTCCTAGTTTCCCTTCAAACGGTTTTGATGGCGTTGTGACCTTATTAAACTCATCAAGAATGCTCAAAATATCCCAAAATGCTAAGCTTGAAATATTATACCTTCTGAACGACAAAGGTTGTCGAACATTTTCTGTTTAAATATTAAGAGCCATGATTCTATATTGGTACACTAATAATTACATTAATTTGTGAGAAATAATAACAGGAAGCAATATTAGCTAGACGGACGTTTTTCTATACACAGACTGTAGTACATTTTGAGAGCTGTGATAGAACACAGTTCTGAGCGAATCAGATTACCTTACATTCAGGAACACTTTTAACACGTTACATTCTATTTGCTGCATTGCAGGAAGCATATATATTGTATCCATCAAATTGTATACGTCGAAAGACTTTTAGTGAAAACGTTTCAGAGTTAACCTGGAAGTTGAAGTCGTAGTGGTCATCGCGGGCTAGTTCGGGCAGCTCTTTGCCGTTCCTGATGTGCCTTAATCTTTCTTTGCGACCTACAAACACAAAGGAATCAGGTACAGTTCAGATGCAGATTGTCTACAGATTGGTTTCCATTTTTTCGGGAAAGGGGAACTGACTAAAGGCATGCACCATCAAATAGTCCTAAATTACTGTAACAGTAAAAATTAATTTTGATTCCAGTAATAATGCAGGGTACTAATTCCGGACATCCCATAATATTATTGAACCAAATGGTTGCTGCAAACCGAGGACGTTGACATTTAATGGGAGGGTTGATAGTGGTACGGAGTAGCCATTGGGGGAAGGGTAATAAGGGGACCGAGTAGACCTTGGGGAATGGATAAAAGAGGGACCGAGTAGCCCTTGGGGAAAGGATAATAATTAGATTAGCCCTTCGCTAACGTCCCTGTAACAAAACGTCAAAAAGTTAGAAAACAATACCTTTCCCTCCCTCCTCTAGGTGGTTGAGTTCTACCAGCTAGGAATACTAACCAGCCAAATGTTCGTGCAGAAAAACAGCAAACACGTTGACGCCACCTCCTACAGGCGAGGACCGCGGCAAACTCTATAAGCGTTTGTAGGAAGTTTGTTACTGCTAAACGAGAAACACAGATGCGAAATACTCCTAGGGACCGTTCATTGTTTGCGAGTAAGGTGCGGGGCGGTGGAATGTAGAACCTCATTACAAAAATACTGCATGATCCCGCGGCTCTTCAGTTTTTTCAAGTGCCTCCCTCAAAAATAGATTAAGATATTTCATTGAATTAGACATGTGGGTATTTGGAGGTCTGTTCGACCTAGAATGTAAAGGACCAATTATAATCACATTTTTATGCAGCTATTCTGAAAGAGGGGAACACTTATTTTTAACAATAGAATATCACACTGAAGGTGAAGTTCTGGTTATGGATTTTTTTTATGTGCACCTACCAACGTACACGATTATAAAGTTTGGGATGCCCTCTTTATGGCGCTATTTTTAGGGCGTTCCCCCCAAAACATTCCATGACCACTGCCCCTATTTATAAAAAAATAAGTGATTATTTGAGCATGAGGTCCCTCCTCCTACAACTATAATACAGCTTGACCGGATCTTTGTATGCTCAATTCGTTCATTCTCCTTGACATTACACAAACTGGTTTATAGTATTAGTATAGCTTCATTTAGATTATTAATAATGTTAATTATGACGTCTTAGAACATCCCAAATCTGCCATCTGCGATCGCAAGAGCACCACGAAAAGACCTTGACCAGTTTTTAACGAACACTGGTGAAATTAATATTTTTAATTTTAATATTACATCAATTTCCACGTCTAAATTCAGAATCTCGGGTTTTATTTACAATGGTATGGTATGGTATGGTGACCTTTATTTAAAACAGGGTGGCCCATTCAGCAACGAGGCTGTTATCCAGAGGGGCCCTGTAAAGTTAATGACTGATATTAGTGACTCGCATATAGGCCTGTATTTGATCAGATGCCCTGTCTTTGAAGGCGATTGAAGCAGAATTTAGTGTAAGCTCATAGAACAAATTGTTAAAATAGCCCTCAAATGCATCAAACATAAAGGAACCTGGTTAATGGAAGGTTTTCAGTTGAAATATGTTGTTTCATTCTAGTATTCTTTGGCTATATTGAATGTAAAAGGATATTCTCAGCAATCAGACATCGCCTTTAACATATAACTGTATCAGAAAATATGAGGATTTGCAAAATTGTTTTGTATAAGTTTTCAAGTACATCTTTGTTTTATAAAATTTATAATTTTGTTTTTCAGGTACTTATGGTGTGCTTATGTTCAGGAATGAAACCGTTTCTTCTGGTTTGCATACTTTCCGAATCGGTCAGTGGGCTTACATCACGAATTTGCTGTACCGGAAAGACAGAGGATGCCAAATCGATAAGTCAATATCCTCGCTCCTACAGTGTAATAACACTTGGGCTCCATTGCCTTCGACTAATCGGCTTTTTCTATTCAATCACCTTCAGTATTACTACTTGCAGGTATAGCTACCTTCTAGCTTACATTTAAGTACATGCATTATATAACACCTTTTGTATCGCAACCTATTGAACTTACAGTAAAAAATGGGGAAACCTAAACGAAGTCGTGTGCTTTACTACACAATGTACAAGCTGTGCACATGATTTTCAAGTAACTGTACATATTAAGATTTATGTCAAAGAAAACTGGGTATGAAACTGTCGTCTTCTGGGAAAGATCTTCATTGATATTGCTACATGTATAGAGACATACCGCTAAGCCCACCGACTACTGTTGCAGCGGTTACACTACAAAATATAGAGTCGTTAGTCAAGTCGGATATACAAGTGGACGACAATTACAAAAGAACTAATGAATGCAAACGAAAGTTTGTGTTGCATTCATTACATCACTGTATACGTTTAAAGTTAGATACTGATTACAATCAGTACTTGTTATGGCTTAAAATATGCTATATCTTGGATGTGTTCTGATATCTGAGTACTACTTTAAAATGTTAAAGTATTGTTCGCAACACAAAGATTGGACTTTACAAAAATTGAGCCAAATTGTTACAATAGAGAAGAAACGCTAGGACATGGTAATTGAGTGTTCCTCTCGCCTTTTACTCACACTTGTAGCACGTGGGTTATTCCGATGTCCATCTAATTTCAGGTCAGTAAGGTAGATGCACGAGTGAAAGGGAAAATACTGAAGATCGGAATCCGTTGCAAAAATCCACTAACAATGCATCATCTGTTACTGAAGATCAACGGAACAGTAACTTGTAAGTATCAGTTAAAAATACTCCTTCACAACAAGAGGTAGAGCGATTCAAAATCTAATTCTAACAACCATTCCTACTTCTGGTTTCAACATTCACTTAAACTTCAACCTGCCTCAGATATATCAATGATTTTGTGTATTACTAACTCAGGTCGTTATTATCAGAGCAGTCCTAAGCCGACTCTTCTTTTTGTGAACATTAACCATTATACCGCACGTGCAAATCTTTCCTTTCTGATATAATCCCACAGGCCCTGACAATCAAATCCGATTACCGACTTCCTCAGCATCAACAACAGTAAGTCAGCTCTTAATGTGTAATATATCTACAACTATATTTCGTCAGATGCACCTGTTAAACTGTAATATACAAACTAGATGCATTTTATGTCTCTGAATCACGATAACCATCCGTGCACAGTAGAACAATACTGTATATATATAGAGTTATGTCTACTAAAATAGCCCATTTCATAACGTGCAATTTTTAGCTACGAGTAAATAGGTCAGTATATATACATATATTTTGTCCATGCAATTTTCTAATCTATCTCAATATCTTTCATTGCATAATAAGGGAATGAAAAACAGCGTCGCGCGTGTTTGTAGACAATAATATAAAATTCTATGACGTAGAGGAACACGGGGAAAGTGTTGAGAGAAAACGAGGTGAAGCCGAGTTTTCTCTCTGCTTGTCGAATGTTCCTCTACATCATAACCTTTTATATTACTGTCTAAAAACACAAGCCACGCTGTTTTATTCCTTTAAGAAAATAATCAACGAAAAATAGTGAATTCTACACTCCCCAAAATGACCGCTTGTCTAATGATCTCTTATTATATCTAGATAAACAGTGAACCCACAGGTATTGTTGAGGTTAATGCGGGGAAAGAGACAGTGAGAGGTAGTGACGATGGACCACCAATTGCACCGATCGCTGGTGGGCTGGCGGCTGCCTTGTGTGTGGCTCTAATTCTGATAATCGCCATCATTATACACAGGAGGAAAAGACAGCGAAGGTAAATAAATAGTGCAGTCTCTGTCAACAATAATGATGATAGTTATAATGTGTTGGGTTTGTTGTCAATCATGCAATTGGTTGGACAGAATTGTGAAAAGCGCATTTCACGAGGTTGACTCGAAAGCATGTACAAGTCGCCTCTGACAGCTGCCCTGAGTGTCGTGCGTGATCTCGGAGCCCAGCCTAGTTGGAATAAACTGCATTTACAGTCCAATGCAGCCTCCAATGCAGCTTCCAATGCAGCAAGGGACTCCCGCATCGATAGAAATAATAGAGGCTGCATTGGAGGCTACAGCACGGTCATTACCCTACTTTTATTGACGAGTGCGTAGGTTCTTTTAACCCTATCTATAATAGTTTTTTTGTTGCCACGAAGACTGAATGAGATCCTAGGGAGAAATTCGCTCCCACTTATTCAATTTTATTATTATGAATAGTTATAGAACCAAAATATGTAGATTAATGAATTAGTCCATGATGAGCATTTTGATAATTAAATATTTCAAATATCAAGCCAAGTGTCAGAAAAAAGCCATCATGTATTTCATGGCGGCCATCTTGGATTTCATGGCGGCCATCATGTATCTCATTGCGGCCATCTTGGATTTCTTCGGACAACAGAATATTAACTTAATTGATTTCAATTCAATTAAAATATATAAGTTAGTGCTATAATCAGTCTGTGGATAAGAAGTAAAAAATATTTTGTTATTGACAAAAGTGTAAATAATAAACAAGGTTTACATAGTAACAGAGCTACATTTATGTCTGGAATCGACGCATCATCTTTCCCTTGACAAATTGTGGGAAAAATCAAGACGACAGCAATAATTGTTTAGCAATTCATTCATTTTTCATTCAGTGAATACCTTAAATTCTAGTTGGGACTCGGAGGTCTGACGGACTATGTTACTATTATGTCTATAAAATATCATAATTTACAAGCAAAAAGCCCGAAATGTTGAGTATAATATATTTAAGAATACAATAGCAGCGAAATCACCCGGTATTATGTTTTAAAATAAAATAAAAGGTGGGAAATATAAAAAAAAATACATATAAAATGACTGCGTTGAAAAAGGTTTCATTCTACAGAACTAAAATAAATACCCTCGCTGCAAAACTTACAGTTAATACTGTTCTGTTTACGTTCATTTTAGGGACAGTAAGAGGACAACAGCAGCATTAACACAAGGTAAGACTGACTTTGGGCGACTTAAAGGCGCCTTAAGCAGAATTCACCAGAAATCTGTGGCGCCTCTGTGCGAATTATGGTTACTTTGGGTTCAAGAGTAGGCCCAATATTGGAACTGTTAATCAGGAAGTTCTTGGTTCAACGATTAAGCCTAGTTTTTACAAGCGACGTAAGAAACAGAAGCACAAGCGGAAGAGCTCTTATGTCAGTTATGTCATCGTGAAAACTGGCTTCACGCAAGCATAGCAAGAACGGAAGAGTAAACGCAAAAATCAAACACTTGTTCTTATGCTTGCGATTCCGTCGAATAGACTGAATATTTAATTATTCATTTTGCTGTCATTATAAGTAGTTTGTGTTCTAACATTTCTTGCTGACCGGTACCTCAATGCCTCCTTTACAATAGTTCGACTGAATTTTAGAAACATAAGTGAGCTCACGGTTTGTTGGAAATAGTGAATAAATCATTATAATGTTTACAAGGGTTGTGATTGGTCACCGCAACACAATGAGGAAAGGAATATTTAGCTCGCTCGTTGAACGGGAAATGAGTCAGCCTATCTTGCTGAGACAGGCAAGCACAGTATGCAAAGAAGGCTAGTTTGGGCATAAGTGCTTGATTATATTAAAATGTAAAGTTTCATTAGTTTAATACTTTCACCCACTCTGAGGTGGACAGAGAGCCTTGACAGGTTTTGCAACACAATTGACAAAGGTTCATATCACATATTCGTTTGACAGGGGCGCTAAATTATGCAGCCGTAGATGAAGAGCAGGTACCACCGCGTGTGACACGTGATAACAGTAGTCATGGAAACAATGAAGAAAGTCCAAAGCCTCGCACCACAGAGCCTCACTATGACTATATATGGAAGGACTCAGAAAACGGTAAATCAATAAGCTCAAGGAGTTCTGTAACAATTGGAATAAGTTGGAGCCTTTTTTTTATCTGGAATAATGAAGCATTGCAATAGATAGACATCAATAATCAAATTATAACTAAGTATAGACAAATATGATATCGATTATTGCTCTAGCCATGATTGGAAATGATTGGGGGACAAAGGTTTAAAACATATTAGATTCTTATTAATGTGCATGGCATTGCGAGGAAGGAGCTCGAGGGAGGGGTTAGCAGCCATCTAGTTAGGAGTTAAAACTCGTGCCGAACATTTCAGTTTGTAGATGAGAGGAGTGAGGACATGCACCCCAAGAAGTATACCTACTTTCAACAGTTTATATGATCGAATTTCAATCAGAATTTCGGGTTTTAAAATATTAAGTTCCCTATTTTGGACAAATATTTGGAGTTGATCGAGGCACGCGTCATCTTGAGCTTATAGCTGGCTATAGAAGGGCAGGTGCATGCTTCCTGTAATTCAAGGTTTCTGAAATAAAATACATTTGCATTTTAAGGACACTTGTGACAAACCCTTTTACAGACGATCAACAATATCATGCATGTTCTGCAAATTCCAGACGAACGCTGTTGTTGTTAGTTGTCAGTAGTTGGAACGTCAGGAATTGATCGATAAATGTTTACTTGTCTTTCAGATGAGCACGACTACGCGCGACCTGAGGAAACAATTGATAGGAACAACTCTCAAACTATACTCTTCAATATACCACAATACACCATGGGCACGTTCACATCCTTACCGGTTGATCACCACTATGAGATCGCAGGTGGAATTATTCCGGACGACGCTCTAAACAAACTACCCAATGTTCATAAGATCTAGATTAGCTGCTATTGATAAAACGCGGTTAATGTTGAGTATTTAACCAATATTCGAACGCATGCTTCGCATTGTTAGCAAAACAATAGAAAACCCATTAAAGTATTATAATTGCTTTTCATGAAATGGTTTCTTTGTTTAAAAACTGGTGACCAACATGTATGCGTAAATAAATATTGTATTATAGGCTAATAAAATGAAGACTTTCTCTCTTTCTGATGTTTGAATACGATGCGTTACTCAGCAAAAATTTAACCCCACTATATTTTTAACTCTTTCGAAAATGATAGTGAAAACAGGCAATTTTACTGACTCAGTTAAGTAGTCACTCTGTAACAGAAGGCATTGTAGTCGATCTTTAGAAATTCTAAGCGATCGCCTGAAACGGCATAGGTTATTGTTCCTTGGACAATGAAAGACCGGGGCAAGCCCAGGCACGTTAGCTGAGGTCAGCTTTGCCACAAAATAGAATCATGATATAATACATAACAATATTGGCCAATGAAGTGTTCAGAAATTGAAAAACCGTTGCTGATTTGCATAAAAAATAAACTACTTCGCCATTTATTCATGAGTGCCAAGAACAATGGAGATAATGTAATCCATCGCATTCTATTCATGAGACAGAAGACAAAATAACTAATATATTCCCCTGTATTTTATTCATGAGCCATGACGTCATCCTAAGATAATTTATTCCACTGCACCTTAATGAGATTCCCCCGCATTGTTTCAGTAGCAGAATTATTTCCTTAAAAATAGATCAAAAGTATACCACAATCGGTGTTGGGGGAATATGGTAAAATGCGCACGATAAACGTGCCCCGCTGAGAGTCGAGAACGTTGGGTGCACTTATAGTCACTATTGCTATGATTACAGTTATTGTTCAAATTTCACTTGCATTTTCGATTTGAAATGAGCCTATATATGGAGGCCTTATATCCGGGGGAGCTTATAACCGGAATATTTTTTTTGTTAACAGGTAGATGGGCTTATATAAGGGGGACGGGTGGCTTTTTAAAATTGTGGGATTTTATGGTATGTGATCCAAATCACGCGTGGTTTTCCTTTGCGTTTTTATTGGGAATCAAGGTTCATGCATGTGACACAGTACTATTCCCACAATTGGCTAATAACTTCATAAATTATTAATGAGTTTGATAATTCTCAGGTATTAGTTAATCAACACTGTTCAAACTATCTTGGATCTGAGATCAGGTTTCGTGATACCGACTATCACTGACAAGACTGTACAAACGGATTGTCCAAATCCAACGGCGAACTCACAAAAACTGTGTGACACTGATCTAAAGTTCAAATATCAAACCACAGGTAAGGGTTATCTGAAAGTTAAAAAAAATGGATACTCTTTTACAATAATTTAAAATGTTGTCTGACAAGAAACTAAACGTCCCTGTTCTTTTCTTCATATTTTTGGCCTCAATGTCAGCCTTATAAAATTTCTTTCTTTGTGTATGGTACAACTGCAGCAGCAATTTGATGCTCTTTTGAAATGGTTTCATCGCCAGTTTTTATGTTTGTTTCTCATTTCCCGCTCTTGTTCTTGTCGCTAATTCCGTGTGTTTTCAGTGTTATCTAGAATGTTTTTTCAGTCGGCTTCAAGAAACTCAAAATTTGGCAGGAGTAGGCATTGGTCGATTGTGCTAGCATTTTTTTTGGCATAATTTGGCAAAACGAGCATATTTTTGACTTTTTCTTAAAATTAGCACTGCTAGCATAATCTAACATTTTTTTCATTTTTGAGGTACAAAAACTAGTATTCTGTCATTTTTTGCCTTCAAATCTGTTGTTAACCGTCTCTCGACATGCCAATAGCTAGCCCCAGCCTCCCAAAGAGCCTCCGCGGACCGCGGGCGCTGGGGAGTGGG
>JANUFV010103963.1:0-10300 GCA_024757865.1 Epizoanthus scotinus
ATCCGGATATCTGGATATCTGGAAATCTATAATCTCGATATTTTCGGCACACGCTTGCAAGAATATAACTGCTGCCTTCGGCAGCAATAATTAACTTAACTTAACTCCTCAAATATGTAAATGTATTAGCATGACTGAAAAGGATAATATGTTTTAAAAGTATACACTTATATTTTCCTGTCTATATCTAAAACTATCATCATGGTTTGCATTAATGAATAAACATACCTCCATGAAGTAAAACATGGATGTTTCATTGTACAGAACATCATCTAGGAAGACTTTGCTGCTGGTTAGGATATCAACTTGGTGCTTACAATACAAGGAGCTCTGTCTAAAAGTAGGGAAGTACCTGTAATAAATAAGATCACAGTTAAACAAAACCATCTAAGTACTACTAAAGCAGTGTAAAGCAATGTTTTCAGGGCTTTGTACCATTTCAAAGTACCAAATGATCGCACATTACTGCATGAGCAGCAGAAGTGAAAGCTCGAAGAGGAGCTGACAGATTTTGAAGTTGACTTGATGCAATAGCGTGATTAGTCACTTTAATTAATACTTTAAGATCCTGTAAAGCCAGAAAAACATTGCTCAGGATATTGTCCATGCACACAAGACCTCAAAGTCATATATACAATCTTAGAGCTTCAAACTTTCAATGAAAACATTTTGATTGGAGAAAATCAGTGACAACTGCATGTATGTTAAGAAGGAAATTAATACCCCTGTCATTTAGGTAAAATAACCTAAATTAGACAATTTTAATTATTAAATACAGATGGGAGAACAAAGTGTTCAAATTGGAGGACATTTATTATCACTTTCTCAGTTTTTTATCAACTAATAATGTAAACTATAAAATAATGTAAAGATGGAAGGATAAATAATTTGAAACTTTCTTGTCCTACTGTCGAACTGTTGTGTAAAATTAATTATAAAATTGAGAATTGAAGTATCTTGATTTCCAACTTGAGTCATTGGCTTTGCTACATGGACTTGTGCTTGGTTTTCCTTGTGTTGAATGCACATACCATAATTACATGTATATCATAAAGGTCACTGATAAACTCCCAATACCTAGGGGGGGACCCCAGAGATTAGACAATAGTCCTTCTCCCCTTTTTGGTATGTTTTACTATAGACTTGACAACCCTTTTTCAACGTATTGGCCCATTGATAGATGTATAATTACTACAAACATACTCACATCCTCTCCATGACATCAAAGGAAAATCTCTGAGCAGGTACAAAGCATTCTGGATCTATTCTGCCGTCTTCACTGCAGATACTAACTGTAATATAATAGTCAAATAACTTGTTATTAACTTGAAAATGTTCTCTGCAATCACACACACACACACACACTTATTTACTCATTCACTCACTCACACACTAACTCACCTGTTGTGTAGTTCCACAAAATATCCATACTCCCAGCACGGAGGGAATTGGAAATTCCATAGGGGTGGAGGGGGAGGAGGGGTCAATTGCCTAGGAAATTCCCGATGGGTGTGTGTGTGTGTGTGTGTGGGGGGGGGGGGGGCAAAATAGTTTCCAGATGATCTAATTCAATCCTGCATGATTGAGCTGTTCAAAAATGCCACTTACTAATTTGGTGAAAACATGAATCTGTTAAGTAAACTCATTTTGTACCTAAAAAGAAATATTTCATCACTTCTAAGGACCTGTTTACACGAGAAAAGATAGCCCTACTAGAAGGGTTACCCTAGGGCTAGGTTTACCCTGGTCTGTAGTTTTCCCCCCTGTGCATTTACATGGAGCCTAGGGTAACCCTAAGCGTATATGTACTATATGATTGTGTATGTTGCTCACTTGACTTTCACGAGGCTGTACAACATGTAACAATGTATCAACAAGACAGTCAAGGAAGCTGGCCCTCAACCATTTATACAATATAAATTAGTTGATGTACCGGTATATCTTAATACTTACTCTCAATCTGCCTTCTGAGAGATTCTTCCAGTCCAAATGGATGTGTTGAATCCAGTGAAATATATTTTGTGTAAATGCTAAGAGCATCAATTACAATACTCCGTGTTCTTCGCCGACAGAATTCTCGTTGTCTGTCATCATAATCTGGAGTCAAGTCAAATTTCACACGAAGACCTCGCCCTTTGCTACCCTCCTGTGTATGATTATCAAAATCATTTGTACATTTTGTCGCTGACAATTCTGTCCAATTTGTTTGTCCATCAAAACTGTGTTCTGGAAAGGATTTCAACTTGTGTTCCATTGATAAACCCGCAGTTAACAGGGCATGTTGGACTACACTATGAGACCCTCCAGCTGTATTATTAAGTATTCTACTATCATTAACACTGCAACTCACACAAGATGTGGAATTGTTCAGCGACTTGCCACATTCGTGACATGTCAAAATGACCCCAGGATTGCCTCCACCTGCTGTTAGTCCAGCATTACTACCCTGTTCACATTCTGGTTGAACATATGAAGTGAAACACCCCAAATCATCACTTTCACTTCTCCGCAATCCTTGAGCTTGTCCAGCTGAGTTTGGCGATGCAAACACTTCAGCAATGCCGCTGTCGCCAAGTGCAGTGTCAACATCTCCCAGGACACCATCAACATTATCCATGACATCTGTAGAGTCTATCTTTTCTACATCACTCCCATCCCCAGTGTGATTTGCAGATTTTAACCTAGATACAGAATTGATCTTCAGTCTGTTTATTGTAGAAAGTCGGAATGTTTCTGCAGTGAGCCAGAAATTCAATAGGTTTACTGCATTCTGTTTTTCCATGTATTCCATAAAGTATGGCAGCACTGCATCATCCAAGAGGACAGCGATGAGGTTCTTGGAAAGGCGTGAAGATCTTCGAAAGGTTGCTAAACACTGAAACTTGTTAAATTCACACAAATTAATAAAGTTGCAAAGTTCAGAGATTAATTTTGCTAAGACTGTTTCTAATTCATTGACTTACCTTCATCATGTATGTATAAACAATGTGTGGTATGTGGTAAAACAACTATATGAAATTAAATTAAATTGAAGCACTAGTCTACATGTAGTAACACTTCGTGTGCAAGCCCTAGTCTGTTTTCCTCAACCATTTTTTGTCCAAATTTCCAGGACATTTCCAGGAATTCCAGGGGTAGTACGAACCCTGTTATCTCAAATATCAGGGACTGTAGACAATGTTAGGTAACTTTAGCTTGGTGCTTTAAAAGTCAGAATGCTTACCTTTGCACTTTTTTTCGCTGGTTTTGAACACTGTGCAAGCAGCCTTCTGCATTGTGTGACTGTTAAGGAAATACATTAAGGTTATAATAGTCTGTATATAACTCCTATAATTTTATATATCTAACAACTGTAAATATAAAGTGGTCAATAACAACAAAATAAAGGACTTACAGAATTATTATGGTGTACTAGAACATTATTTTGTTGTGCAATTACTGAATCATTACAGGCAATAATATTATGGTATACTCTCTGTCAGCCACTGAACAAATAATTGTTGATATGTTGCGTATTTTACAACATACCGTAATGCATAGTTACAACTAATTATTGATTATTTATCTTTTCAAAATGTACAAGCATTATTATTATTATTATTATTATTATTGATTATCATTTTTAATGACACATCTTAGACAATAATGATGACTGTGTCTATTGATCCCCGCATTGTAATATTGAGACTTCGGGCAAAATATTCTCTGATACAGGCTTCCCTTTGTATAATAGTCTGACATTGTTTTATAATATGTAATAAATTATCATCAATTACCTCCAATGTATCCATTAACTTGACTCTCATCTTCCTCTTCAACTTCTTCTGTTGTTTCTTTCTCTTTTTCTTTTCCCTTTTTTGATTTTTTCTCTTTCTTCTTATCAGTCTTCTCTACTTTGCCTTTGTTCTGTTTTTCTAAGAAAAAACATTTGAAATCGAAGAAAAAGAAAGAAATTATTGAGTGTTCTCTTTGGATGTATAATATGTGAAACTATAAAGAAAATGAGAAGAGTTCCTAATCTGGAACAGGAAGATGTTATTCCCTCAGTATTAACACTGTCCATATTTCGGCAGAGAATTTTGGTGAGAAAAATAAGTAAGTGATTATATGATGGATCAAAGGGATTGATATTCATTCGTGGCTCTCTCAGAACTGAAAAACTTTAGTTTTGGACACATGATCTGCAGGCTGACTCTACAAGGATTCTGTGTGGACAACCTGTAGACTTTTTTCCTTTAGTCCTTCTCTTCTGTGGGTAGAATCTGAGCCTTATCCGAGAAGATGTGAAGGTCTAACCATTTTCAGATGTTAATTAAAGCAAAAGCAGCACCTTCTCCTCAGTTATTACAGTGGAATCCCGGTTTAACGATATGCCAAGGGGACGTCAAAATTATATCGTTAAACCGGGATATCGTTATACCGAGATTCCCGGTATAACTATAAATTTTGCCGGGGAAACTAATTTTTATCGTTATACCGGGAATATCGTTAAACCGAAGATCGTTAAACCGGGATTCCACTGTATAAGACTCTTAGTGTTAATGATCTACCACATGTCAGACTGATGTTCTACCAACTTCAAGCTAACTGGGACGCAATTAGCTGTCACGCATCAAGTCAACTGACAAGCTAGTGATCATATATATGGAGACTTTCTTTCTTTACATATTTTCTTTAACTTACATTATTTGGTATAGTCATTGAACTATTACTTGAGAATAATACAAGATCACAAGTGCCCCTGTATTCTATACTTGCTAAATTTATATAAATATATGAAGGAAACAAACCCATCCAATGAAATACATAATTATGTTGAATAACGGAGAAAGAGAACTTGACTTGGAGTGAAAGAGTATCGGGAAACAAATAATATTGATTAGCTTGTTTAACCAATCACAATGTGCATTACTAATTATTTAAGCAATATAACAAAAACGTTTATGTTGGAGATATGCTTATACATGTACCATTGTCGCATATGAATATTTCATGTTTTTAGACATCTTACTAAGACTGATGGCCAACATCCTGGTTTTATCCGACAGGGTAATTCTGTATATTGTTGAATTGGAACTTTAAAATTGGGCACAAATAAAACATTTTTAAATATATATATATAAAAATATAATATATACACATATATATGGTATATATACATGTACATCCTGCATGTTGAAGCATTTAGTGTTCGGTTAAGAAAATCGTTATAAATATCATAGTTAGCTGATAAAAACAGTGTATTTATGTCAGTAGCGGCGACAATCCAACATATTACAAGCTGCAATATTGGATTTAATGCAAGCTTGTCAGACATCCCGCATTCAGCTCTTATAAAAATTAATCAATACAAAGCATTTCCTTTCTCAATAACTTCACGAACAACCAAACCGTAAATCGCCTATGTGTGACAATTCAATTCAGCTGGACAAGTCATATTACCAGTTTAATAACAACACGGCAGGGAGATGAAACTACATCACTGATCAAACCAAAGCTCTCGTTTCACTCTGAAATAGAACCTGTTTCACAATGTTCCCACCCCTAAATTTGCATCATATGTGTTCCAAGATTATAAGTCATATCTCTCTACATAACTACTGGCTTCTATCCATCACAAAACTGTCAATAGACGAAATATTTGTAAACAGAATAACTCTTCTTCCGCGCTCTGCAACTGCCGCAACGCCATGAAAAATACCTGAAGTTTTCCTTGAGAATCGAGGCATTCGAGTTGGATTTTTTCTCCTCTTTGCACACTGTTTGTTGCAGTAGATCTCCGCACATACCACAGAATTATTTGTAATGAAATATAACACATATATTGTGATATAAAGAAAGAAACATTTCTTGCAAAAGTACAAAAATCGCCCTTGCTTCGCGAAGCTCGCGACTGGACCTGCGTGGTACAGCTGCTGGCCAATGCACATGGCGGGCTCTAATTACACCGCAGATATTCCGACACCGACCATGTTGCGACGATTATCCGAGAAGCCGACGAGACAATGTTGCAATAATCCAGTTTGACAGCATGTCAAGTTGACATGCAAACAAAAGAATTGTTGGCGGCCGGAAGTGCTGTCACATAAAGCCGATTGATTTGAGTGCTGTAGAAACACTCAAACAGGATCAGAACGCCAGCATGCACGGAGTAAAAGGACAGTCGACAGCACCTGATAAATGGTGATCACTTCCCTGTGCTGAAGCGTTTAGTAAACCATTCTGTAATCGGTATAAATCTGCCATCGGGTCAAAAGGAACTGAAACTCACAGGAGTTTGAAACCGAGAAGCTCGCTGGACGCTGCAATGTCCGTAGTGGATATTCGTTAACAGATCCTACCGTCGACACGTATTTACATTTCGTCTTGTTGTTGTCGTAGCTTTACACGGGAAAAGGTCAGTATCTTTCTTCGTTTATTTACAGTATTATAGTCGCCTTGACATATGTAGCCTACGCAATAATCCAATATCTCGAGATTCCATATGATACTTGCCCTTTGCTTACATCAGGGGGATTTTTCGCTTCGATAATGGATATTTAAAAAAGCATGCGAGAGAAGCTGGGGGATATGAGTTACAAAATAATGAAAACCTGCTGGGCAAGTTAAAATTAGACGAAGATCAAATTAGCCTAAGGCAAATCAGCCGTTTCAAATCAATTCAGCATGCTTGCTTATTTTCTTTTTAAGAAATATTCTAGCTGATAATGTGGCTGGCCTGTAGCCTGTACATTACTCAGCTTTTGAGTGTTGTAGAATATACTATATCATATGCAGACGGTAGCTGCGCTTGTAAAATGACCTTTCTACTACAGCAGTCTAGTCTTGTCCCTCATTAAATTTCAGGGAATTTCCCTTCGGGCTTTGTCGATCGTGTGTTGAGTGACTTGGGTACGTTAAGATATCTGTATATCCGTTAACGAAGTTAGAAAATATTAGTATATAAGGATATTTAAAAAGTGGCTATTCTCCCTCCGAGTCAGCCTGGTCTTGACGGACAAACATGAAAGTAGTATTACATTAGTTCTGGTTGCCCAACATAATTGTGCGGTTGTTTGTAATTGTAGTCAAAATATGTTGAAAATGTACGTTAAATTTCGTGGCATGTTTTGCGAAATTCAAGAACAAAGACGATTTATTTATAACATTTCGCCACAGAAACCACATGATGATGAGCTGCGTTTCGCATCTGTTTTCTTATGTTACCATATTAGCTGGCAAGTCTAAGAGTATAAAGACGAGCTTTCTCTTGAATTTCGAGTTTTTCAATAGGATTTCCTCTGTAGTTTTGAATATCCTATTAGATTCGTTCATCGCATCTGTCATTTCCACAGTTCCAATATCAGTGTTCGCGAGTCACGTACATGTTATTCCCCTGTCATCAAGAATATCAATAATTTCCTCTTTCCACAATAAACTTTTTATCACGAAACAGTTACAAGTATTTCAGCTATTTTTAATTTAATTTTTTGTAGGCGACTGAATATAATTGGCAAATTGCTTGAAATGAATATTTTGGAATGGAAATGAATGTCGCAACTGTTTGGCTTTTACTTAAGTAAATAGATTAGTAGCTTGGAGTGTGGCACAAAAGGATATCATGTTGTCTATCAACTAAGTTTTCAGACTATAGTTTGTTTCTTTCATTTTGTGAATTCTGTAACGATTTCCTGCGGAGATCCCGGCAATAATAAATATTTCAATGACTTTGTTAGGCAAATCAAGTAAATTGATCAAAATAGATGAACGAGTAAATATTTTCGACTTGAAAGAACCTAAATATATTATAGTTGAAAAGTGGTTATTTCGTTGAGGGGATTTTAATTAAAATTTACAGCATTGTGAATGTTTAATATTTGACATCTGTTAGAGTTGAAAAGCCATTGGTCATGTTTTTAAAATAAAATGTATTGAGCTATTGTCAATGAAGGATGCATTGTCTTGTTGTTTATTTTAAATTATCAAGGTAGTTCCCCGAATGAAATGGTATTAATCTAAACTACGTATTTGTAGCTGTAATTGGGTTTTCCACAGATATAAACAACAGAAATCTAGTCGAATCTCTATATCAAATATAACATTATCTTAGAATGTACCAAATCTTCTTCAATCTGCTTCAGTGGCAGCAGAGTGTACCACATTCTTCAAAATCATTACTAAAATGTAGGGGGAGGGGAGGGGGGGAAAAGGTTATATTTAAAAGAACAAAACATAATATATTTTATACACTAATTAATATTCATGATAACTCTATCCAAATATATATTTTGGGTTGATAAACTGGTATATATTTAGTCTTGATCAATGTGGCAGATTTTATAGAAATATTAATGCCAGATATATATACATGATGACATATTTTCCATAATGAACTATCACAGTTTATCAAAAATTTGGCAAGTTTACCTGATCCATATAGTTCTTCTTGTCTTTCAGATGGCGAGAATGCATGTATTCTGGACCGCATTATCCATCCTCTTCACAGCTGCTAGCATATTTTCCTCCTTCTCGCCATGCTGGTTCGACAATGTGTCTGCTGCCCTTGCAGAAGACAACAGTAGCTTTGCATCATTTGGACTGTTCAGATATTGTTCTAAAGAACACTTTGGTTCTGTGTGGGAAATAGATGAGTGGAGAGACTCACAACTATGTGCATTTTACAGTGGCTTCAGTGGAATCCCTTCACTATTTTGGAAAGTGTCATTGGTGCTATATGGCGTGGGTGTATTGCTCCTTCTTGTAGCTATTGTGCTGGCACATGTGTCCTGCTGCCGCAGGTTTCTGTGTGGAAGATCCGTGTTTAAAGTTGCTGGAATATGCCAGCTTATAGCAGGTTAGTTAATTAAAAGCTTTATAGCCTTAAAATTACTTGAAAATTTCCATATACACTGCATTCAGGTATATTTATAATTTATCTGTATTGGTAAATAATATAGTACACTACCTGTCCATGCATCCATTGATCAGTTGATTCATCTGTCTGTATCACACCTGGCTACTTTATTCTGTTTTTGAAGAGCTCTCAAATTGATCTTAATTTTTATTTATTCAAATTTTTTGTTTTTCATGTAAAAACACTGAATACTCTATAATTTGGCAGCATATATAAATGCAAGCAATAAACCCCTCTCAGCAGTGGAGATGGGAGTGTTTTCCTGGTTTATATATTTATGTCAGGGGTGAATTTAGTGGGAGGAGGACGGATTTAGTGAGAGGGAGTGGAATTTAGCGGGAGGATGTAAATTAGTTGAAGGCCTAGGGGTGGATTTAGTGAAAGGGGATACATTATTTTAGTGGGTGGAGTGCATTTAGTGAGACTAGGTGCATTTTGTTGAAGAGCTGGGTAAATTTATTGGGAATATTAGGGTAAAATTAGTGGGAGGGTTGAATCTAGAGGGAGGCATGAATTTAGTGGGAGGGGGCTACCATTCCTCAATTTTAAGCTATACACATATATCGGGCCAAGTTACAATGTATTTGAACTTCTGAATGTTTTATACTGGTATGTGAATACTTGTACTCAGTCAAAGTCTTAAATAAGGTGACTAAATAGGCAGTGTGCTGCCAGCGGCTTTGAGAATGCTGTGACAGATATAAATAGTGACAATAGTTTTGTCAACATTAATTTTGTGATAATAATTAATTAATTAAGTGTCCTAATTATTATAATTAATGTTACTGGCAAATTATTACTTTTAAAAGAGGATCTGACAATAATCGATTTCTCCCAACAGTGATTCTGCTGATTATAAGTCTGCTGTTGTATCCGTTCGGACTTAGTTCAAGCTTTGTGAAAAAGAACTGTGGAGCTGAAGCAGGCATTTATAACTCTGGACTGTGCAACATAGCATGGGGCTATGTGCTGGCTATCACAACCACAGCGCTACTTGTGTTCTGTCCAGTGTTTGCATGGCACCTGATGCTGACGACACCAAGATCAAAGGCAACTGTTGTATAGTTGGGGCGCATCGAGGATTTTGTATATGTGACTTCTTTTCTAACATAATTATAAATGGTTTGATACAAATCCTTTTTAATCCAGTTCTCTTCACGTGCTTGCTGTACATAGCTAGCTTAAAAGGGATGAAGCAGTTACAGAATATTTATTTAATCAAATTACCAATAATGTTTATCCTTGTACAAACTGTTATTGATTTTGTTTATAGTACATATTATTAGAATGTGATGATTATGATTGTGATTATGATTATGATTACGATTACGATTATGATTATGATTATGATTATGATTATGATTATGATTATGATTATGATTATGATTATGATTATGATTATGATTA
>JANUFV010104074.1:0-10298 GCA_024757865.1 Epizoanthus scotinus
ACATACCGGATATATTACAGGTTAGTCACATACCGGATATATTACAGGTTAGTCACATACCGGATATATTACAGGTTAGTCACATACCGGATATATTACAGGTTAGTCACATACCGGATATATTACAGGTTAGTCACATACCGGATATATTACAGGTTAGTCACATACCGGATATATTACAGGTTAGTCACATACCGGATATATTACAGGTTAGTCACATACCGGATATATTACAGGTTGGTCATATTCAAGATGTACATTGTATTTAAGGTTATAGCCACTCACTGCATTTGAATATGTTCAGCTAGGCACCAACACTGAAGAGAATGAATAGAGAGTGAAGTTACTGAACTCTATTTTTCAATAAAAGGAATTTACCTCATATACACTGTATGAGGTACACACACGTATGATGTCATGTATGAATGGCTAGAGGTGAATGATTAATAATAATAATAATAATAATAATAATAATAATAAATTGCATTTATATACAACTGTAGCGCCTATTAAAAACTTTCTCAACTACTGTAGGTGCTTATTTGCTGAATTGGAGGTTGATGCTTACAAACAAAGAAGATAATATTTATGTTAGCATATAACAAACTAGTGAATTGCTGAAAATAAAGTTTTATATTTTTATACTCAAACACAACTACACATGAGATTTGTTGATAACCTTTGCATTACTTGAATTTCATTCTTTTTATGGTGGAAGTGAGGTATAATATTTAAACTAAGCAATAAAAACATGGCTCGAAGGAAAAACCAAGCCAAACTTTGTTGACTTCGTGGTACTGAGTTAGATATTAGTAATATATTTTGGGAAAATCTTGAAGCTGTTTTATCAATTAGTGTGCACTCATGCAAGCTCGGAATAATTATAATACATTGATAATGTTCAGATCTCACGGTTGCTGCAATACCAACGTCAAGTCAGTAATTATAGGTTCTTGTATGGCCATATAGTGGCAATAGTGTGACATTGACACTCCGAATACAGAACAACTATCTATAAGTACTCATTAGAAGTGTATAAAACATCCATTGAACACCACAACTGCTCTATACTGTAGAGTGTGTGCATTGCATGTCCATACTGTGCATAGCTATTAATAATAATAATAATACAGTTCTTAAAAACGCATTATACAGAGGTCTCAATGCTTTTTACAGAAAATTGACAGTAAAAAGTTAAAAGTAAGTTAAAATCAAGTTAAAAATTCATATTATATATAAGCAATTTTGCAATTTAAGCAATATTGTCCATATAAAGCCCAGCTAGATGTGCTTTGTGGCTTAGTCTTGGCACAATGCATCCCTCTGGTCTGGAGTTAACACTGATTCACAAATGTATACATCGGTGTGCATGCTTAGTTATTAACCCTACAATTACAATTTCCAAACAGATAGCAAAGTACTAAGCTGAGGGTGTTCTTAATTATAATGCAGCTTCTCAGACGGCAGACTACATTTAATACATTGCTAACAAGTGTCCTCAGAAGCCCCAAGCCACTTGATAAAGGTATAAAGATTATAATTTGAGATATCAATGTGAATTTTTATATGTATGTATATAATGTATGTTACTACTGATTGAGAGGCATGTGTTAAAGTGGCACTACGATCAAATCTTTCAAGACATACCTTTTTTTTGGCGAATCAGTAGCTACCTTCCCGAAAAGTAATTTCACCAAACCATTTTTAGCACTTAAAATCATGAAATTATTGGCCGCCATTAAACTGCCATGTTCCTGTGGCCCGGTTACCAATGTAACAGGACACGATGCACTTTTCTCAACTCCTCTGATTTCAAATGGCTAATTTCTTTTAGAAAGTACATGTATATGTCAAAACAAGCTTCCCTTGTTTACCCATTTGTCTATACAATGTCTATATACTAGCAGTCAAATCTATACTAAAAGACAGCCAAGTAAACAAGCGGGTTGAGAAAGCTATGTCACGAATAAATTACTGCATGTTTATTATATATGCAGGTTTACTGGAACATAAATTCGTAATGGCGGCGGGAAAAACGTCACTTTTCAAGGGCAGATTTTTCCACGTTCGGGACACCATTTTTACTTTTATTTGTTGCAATGGATATTTCAAAACCTAATGAGCGATACTGTTCTTGAAAATATGAAAAAACAAGCCGATCAATTTTCATCAAAGTAGCACTTTAAAGATGTCCAATAATAATCATGATAATAATAATAGTAATAATAGTTTTAATACTCAATCCTAATTACAAGTTTGTTTATATTTGCCGTGTATCAACCATACTATATGTTTCTTGTAATGTATTTGTAATGTGATTCAAGATTAGTGGAATGTTTTATTAGTTGAGATAGACCCAGTAGCATAATATGGAGAACGTTTAGGGTCAGATTAGGGAATAATATCAGCAAATGTGCATCCTTTGTTTAGAAGTGTTGTAAACAGTTGAACCTGGATTACAATTTGTATGCACCTGTACTAAATAACCATTGTTGTTCAGAGGTTTTTGTAAACGGTAGTTGCACCACAAGTCTTACCCAACATCTGTCCAGATCATGGTTTAGACGAAGGGTCCTGATGCTAAGGGGACCTGCATTGTTAGGGTTTCAGTGTCATTGGAGAAAAGACAGCTCAGCTCCTAAGTAACAACATTTTGTCCTATATTGGCACATGCACAAATGTATATGAACGTTATAATCAATTCAATATTGTTACATTGTTTCTTTATTTCTTATTGACGTCTTAGATGAAAGCTGTGAGTCGCATGTTTTTGAAGTGAGTACATCGGGCCCATTCACTATCACAGTCACTTTTGAGAATCCATGTACTCCAAGCATGGCCTCGGGTGAGTGTAACACTATAGGTAGAATATGGAAGCTACTGTGCCACACATGTATGCGATTAACAGATATTGTGTGGATTAATGCTGCCAGTTTGTGTTTCGAAACCTACTGTTAGTTGAGACTGTAGACAAAGGAAAGAAAATACTCAGTTGATTTGCTCATAATGTTTTGATATGTAAGAACTGAATTTATGAAATGTTTTATGATAAAGTGGCGAACGTTAATATGCAGATACATTTACCTGATCAGCTATTTTTCTCAACTGAGAGGGATTAGCAGTTATTACAGTTGTTTGGCCACGAGCTGGGTTTGATCCCGTCGCCACGAGCTGGGTTTGATCCTGTCGCCACGAGCTGGGTTTGATCCTGTTGCCACGAGCTGGGTTTGATCCCGTCGCCACGAGCTGGGTTTTATCCCATCGCCACGAGCTGGGTTTGATCCCGTCGCCACGAGCTGGGTTTGATCCCGTCGCCACGAGCTGGGTTTGATCCTGTTGCCACGAGCTGAGTTTGATCCCGTCGCCACGAGCTGGGTTTGATCCCGTCGCCACAAGCTGGGTTTGATCCCCTCGCCATGAGCTGGGTTTGATCCTGTCGCCACGAGCTGGGTTTGATCCCCTCGTCATGAGCTGGGTTTGATCCTGTTGCCACGAGCTGGGTTTGATCCCGTCACCATGAGCTGGGTTTGATCCCGTCGCCACGAGCTGGGTTTGATCCCGCTGCCACGAGCTGGGTTCGATCCCGTCACCACGAGCTGGGTTTGATCCCATCACCACAAGCTGGGTTTGATTCGTAACCACGAGCTGGGTTTGATCCCGTCGGCACGAGCTGGGTTTGATCCCATCACCACGAGCTGGGTTTGATCCTGTCGCCACGAGCTGGGTTTGATCCCGTCGCCACGAGCTGGGTTTGATCCCGCCACCACGAGCTGGGTTTGATCCTGCCACCATGAGCTGGGTTTGATCCCGCCGCCACAAGCTGGGTTTGATCCCGCCACCACGAGCTGGGTTTGATCCCGTCGCCACGAGCTGGGTTTGATCCCATCACCATGAGCTGGGTTTGGTCCCGTTGCCACGAGCTGGGTTTGATCCCGCCACCATGAGCTGGGTTTGATCCCGTAGCCACGAGCTGGGTTTGATCCCACCACTATGAGCTGGGTTTGATCCCGTCACCACGAGCTTGGTTTGATCGTGCCACCACGAGCTGGGTTTGATCCCGTCGCCACGAGCTGGGTTTGATCCTGCCACCACGAGCTGGGTTTGATCCCGCCACCACGAGCTGGGTTTGATCCCGTCGCCATGAGCTGGGTTTGATCCTGCCACCACGAGCTGGGTTTGATCCCGTCGCCACGAGCTGGGTTTGATCCCGCCACCACGAGCTGGGTTTGATCCCGTCGGCACAAGCTGGGTTTGATCCCATCACCACGAGCTGGGTTTGATCCCGTCGCCACGAGCTGGGTTTGATCCCGCCACCACAAACTGGGTTTGATTCCACCACCACGAGCTGGGTTTGATCCCGTCGCCACGAGCTGGGTTTGATCCTGTCGCCACGAGCTGGGTTTGATCCTGTCGCCACGAGCTGGGTTTGATCTCGTTGCCACGAGCTGGGTTTGATCCTGCCACCACGAGCTGGGTTTGATCCCGTCGCCACGAGCTGGGTTTGATCCCGCCACCACGAGCTGGGTTTGATCCCACCACCATGAGCTGGGTTTGATCTCGTCGCCACGAGCTGGGTTTGATTCCGCCACCACGAGCTGGGTTTGATCCCATCGCCACGAGCTGGGTTTGATCCCGCTACCACGAACTGGGTTTGATCCCGGTCGCCACGAGCTGGGTTTGATCCCATCACCACGAGCTGGGTTTGATCCTGTCGCCACGAGCTGGGTTTGATCCTGCCACCACGAGCTGGGTTTGATTCCGCCACCATGAGCTGGGTTTGATCCCATCACCACGAGCTGGGTTTGATCCTGTCGCCATGAGCTGGGTTTGATCCCGCCACCACGAGCTGGGTTTGATCCTGTCGCCACGAGCTGGGTTTGATCCTGTCGCCACGAGCTGGGTTTCATCCCGTTGCCACGAGCTGGGTTTGATCCCGACACTACTGAGTTCAAGATTATACTACAGTGGAGACTTTGTTGGACGTCAGGATCCTCAGTCCAGCACCATTTAATGGGCCACATGACCTCGTCCATAATGAATAGTCTGATCACACATCATATGATGTCTATAAATGGCATACTCTACATTCATAATGATTTCATTTGCTCTTCTACTGTTAACAATGTTTCATTCCTTTCTTAATGTTGATCACCGTCAAGAAACACCCCTCTGCATATGAATCTTGTCTGTTTAATACCTAGCTAGCTAAAATAGTTCGATGCCAAAAGAACTTGGGTGTGTACATGTACATCACAAACTCCCTCGACTGGTCAATACAATCCTAAAGACATTAAGAAAAAGCCATCAGAGTCCTTAGTATGTTACAGCGAAATTCATTGTGCTAAGAGTGTTAAGGGGTGTATATGTACATGTATATACAGCCTTGGTCCGACCGATTGCTGAATATACAACAGTGGCCTGGTCACTGCACATGAAGAAAGGCATTTAAACACTGCATGCTGCTACATGTAGGTTCACTTGCAGCGACTACAGTCGTACCAGTTCTGTAACATCTATGTAAATCGATGACCTAACAATGTTTTGCAACATAAAGTCATCGCTGGTAAAAAATTTCTACAGGACGGAAGTCGTACCGATAAAACAAGGGCGCAGCATCATGCACCATCCTACATTTGTTATGATTGCATACAAACATTATTTCTTTCCTCTAACTATCTTCCATCAGCTGCGGTTAAGGCCACACCCCTGACTGGATTCCATATTAATGTAACCTGTTACTCATCTTATGTTTGAATGTTGCTGATGTTTTCTCTTTTAGTTGACTTTACTGTCCAAGATGATTATCATGTCACTGCCACTCTGCACACTGCGCCAGGACATACAGTGTTTTGTAGAGATGACTACATCACTAGAGTAGTGCAAAGGTATTCACTAGTCACTTTTTCATTTCTTAAATTGCGCTGGTAGTTGTGTATAACATGTGAATTTGACATAATTCATGCAGGTAAACATTGCAGACATAAGTTCTTCTAACCAATGATTTGTTCTATAATCAGGAGAATGCAACAGACGAATTTTCATTTTCCTCTGTTATTACTGTTTATAGGTGCATTTCAATCCCTATCACAATGCGAAGTATCATTAAAAAGGCTGCCAGTTTCAAACCAGATGAAATTCCTGTCATTGGGAGTAGTCAACAGTTGGCTGCCGCATTTGGACCCACAGTTACTGACACTTCATCCAAGTGGATGACTCTCAACATACCACCCACCGCTGGTTTATTCGGCACAGTTATGAAAACACCCACGGATCCTTCTACCCCAAGTCTTTTCAACACTTCTCCAACATTTGCTACCTTTTCCTTGGAGACCCCATCACCAACCGTCACTGTGTTTCCTTTCTCGTCCATCTCTCCAAGTGGTTCATCGTCTTTTCCCTTTACATCGATGGAGGGGGAACTGTCAGGTGGTGAGGCGACAGGCACTGGAGGAGCCTCCAAGCAGGGTGAGAGGAAAGCACTGGATACCCCTCGACTGCCAAAGATCACTCTGAAACGCAAACGGGATAATGAGTATGTTATCGAGAACCCAGAACTACCAAAAAATGCAGGCAATGAGCTGGATCAAGGAAAGGTACTCATTATTGGTGAAGACAGTTCATTACATGCCCAGAAACTCTTGGAATATCCTAAAATTCTTTCAGGAATAGCTGTCATGTTTCCCCTTAGATGGGTAATTCCTAAAAAAATTATAAACATCTCTCTCCAACCTCGGTTTCATATGCCACAAATTATGTTTTATAAATGCACCTACCCGTCAAAGCAGCTCACAAGTAGTAAGTTATATGTATTCCCAGAAATTGCTTATTATCTGATATTCATCCTGTTAGATGGTCAACTCCCAGAAATTGTTTGCTAAGTAGTACATTATTATTATTTTTGCTTTTTTGTTTCTACATTTACAAGTGTTAATAATTTGAAATTTGACAATTAGAACAAAGGTTCATAAAGTGTAATAGAAGAGTCTGAGTGATCTTACAGAAGGGTCTGCATTTTTTTACCACGGAAGTTGCATGTACTTAAAATTCACTTTTTACACTGCAAAAGATCTATATTCTAATTTTGATTAATAACTTTGCAAAGTTTGAATTAAAGATTTTGAGAAATGCTTATTTTTTGAATATATTAAGAACATTATTTTGGAGAAATTTTACATTTGAGAAAAAGGGCACTAGCAAACTTTTCTTTTACTCGGCCTAAATATCCACAGAAGTGTTTTACTAACCAGTTTGTGTCTGCATGCAGATGGGAAATCCACAGAGGGTGTTTGCCGAGGCCATGGAAGATGACACAGTGATGGAAGCTGCTGGCTCTGCATTTGATTTCCCATCGGTCTCAGTCGGTAGTCTGAGCAGCAGCTTTGTGTTACCGAGCTCATTCACGGATACATCAGCGACTAGTAATGTTACTGCACAGCTAATGGCGTCTATGGGACCAAGTACAAGTGATGCTGGTATCAACCCAGATGTTGCTATGGCAACACAAGCTGCATCAATGGCCCCAAGTACTGATCTTGTTGGCATGGTAACATCAGAAGACTTGTTTGATATCCCAGGTAGAGAGTTGCAGTTGTATGTGATATTAATATATGCTTCGAATGAGTAATAGCTAAATCCAGCATAGATCATTTTCACGTGACATCAAAACTCTAAAATCTAAACTGCAATATATACAAAATGTTCTTCTAATAAGATTCAGATATTGGCATCAAAAGCATTCTTTGAAAGTGCAACGCTGATACGATGATTCCATTTGGAGTTGCAGTATTTTGAATTTTGCGACAGTCTGACTCAGCATAATTTATTTTCTAAATGTCATTGTCCATCTGATAAGTTGATAGTCAAGTTATTTTCTGGTTAATGTAGTGACAATGTGTGTCTACCGAGTTCTTATTAAGTTGTTGTGTATTCAGGGTCAGCAGGTGGCGGGGTGGAGGGGATTCTGCAGAATCTTCCAGGTGGTGTCTCCCACCTTCCACCTGGGATTGTGCCAGTCAGTGGTGCACTGGACTTTGATGCTGGACTAGGTGAGTAACCACTTTAATGGGGTTGGGTTAATGGGTGGGTGTCACCTCTGACCTGGACTAGGTGAGTGACCACTTTAATGGGGTTGGGTGAATGGGTGGGTGTCATCTCTGACCTGGACTAAGTTAGTGACCACTTTAATGGGGTTGGGTGAATGGGTGGGTGTCATCTCTGACATGGACTAAGTTAGTGACCACTTTAATGGGGTTGGGTGAATTGGTGAGTGTCATCTCTGACATGGACTAGGTTAGTGACCACTTTAATGGGCCCGGGTTGGGTGAATGGGTGGGTGTCATCTTTGACCTGGACTAAGTTAGTGACCACTTTAATGGGGTTGGGTGAATGGGTGGGTGTCATCTCTGACATGGACTAAGTTAGTGACCACTTTAATGGGGTTGGGTGAATCGGTGGGTGTCATCTCTGACCAATTATTGAGAGTAGGGTTAGTGGACAACGCTGACCGCTTTACTGCAGTGGAGGGGATGGGGGTAAGTGGTTCATGAATTGATAACTTTATTGGTGGTGGGTGAATGGATGAGTGACCATTTTTGATCACTGTACTGTGGGTGGGTTGATGGTAAGTGAATGAGCAAGTGGTGAGCGAATTGATGAGTAGCTAGCTTTTATCACTTGGCTGTGAGTGCGTGGGTGGGTGGGTGGTAGGTGAATGAGTGAGTAGCCAGTTCTGACCACTTTTTACTGAGAGTAGATGGTAAGTTAGAGTGAATGGGTAAGCGACCAGCGGACCACCACTTTACTGGGATTCCTAAGTTCCTACAAGATTAATAATTATATTATTGCTATTTGTAGTTATATACTGTAACTTAGATTTATTAAAAAGGAAATATGAAAAGAAAACAGTAGTGGTTACGTATGTCTGAATGGGCATAAGCAAGATTTGTTTGGATCAGTTAGCAATTGTGACTGCACTAGCGAAAACATACATAAAGACCTTTACGTTCAACGGAAAATTCAACGAGTTACTTGCGCCCCGACGACGGAAAGCTCGCGCCTTGATAACGGAATCCTCACGGTTTGCTCTCGGAAGCTTCGCAGCTTGATAACGGAAACTTCGCGGCTCGCTAACGGGAAGCTCGCGACTTGTCAAATGGAAAACTCGCCCACGGCAAAAAGCAATTTAGAAGCAAACTAGCCTAAACCGATGACGAGACGTAGAGAACTCCTTTGTTTTACACTGACTGACGATTCCGCCATTTTGTATAACCCGACGTCGCCATTACTGTGACGATTGTTTTCACTAGAATTTCTTCAAGTTTTAGGGCAGTTCTTATGTGAAAATAGCAACGCCAACGACGAGTTGGAGAAAGGAAAATCATCCGTGTGTAAACAGAAGTGGAACTTGAACGTCAAACTACTGTAGTCACCTGAACAAAATTTCCAAATTGAACATGCTGAAATTTACAATATTCCACGTGGGGGAGAAATGAAAACCATCGCTAATAGCCTTCATCCAAATAAGGACAGGTCAATTAGTTTATTTTTGCATCTCTTACCACAAAAGGTTTGTAGGCTTCGTCATGTCTAGCCATAATACTGTAATATTTTGTCCACAGTTTGCATTTTAAAACGTGTAAGAGATTGTGATTCTGCCCATATGCTTACACTTTTTAGAGATGTTTATTTAAAGCATAACTATTCACGACTTTTAAGTGTTTACCACTTTAATGACAAAACGACTCACAATTAATTGTAGAATATACAATTACAACAAATAAGTCTGCTTTTTCTGCAACGTGAGTAAATTAAGATAATTTTATCTTTTCAATATCTTTTACAGCCTCTTGGCGTGCGATGAACCACACACAAGCATCTCTTGTAAAAACCTGCAGCTTTGTATGTATGATACTCTCAGTCTGAGATTTGAATAGTTTTCGTCATTCTCGCAGGTCCTGGTGTAGCAGGAATGGACGTACCAGTCGACGCAACCTTTGATTTTGATGCTGCCATAGATGCAAGTGCAGCTGCTGACCCAAGTATTGCTGGCACAGCAGGTAAGTGATTCATTCGAGCTACCGATACCCATAGAAGATAGGTGGGAGTGGATCTACCTGAATCACCCTAGCAACACAAATAGGAACAGCGTAATATCAGTGTTTGATATCAGAAATGTATAGTGTCTGGTTCCTTTTGCCCTGGCCTTGTACTGAGGATTAATATCAGAAATGTATAGTGTCTGGTACCTTTTACCCTGGCCTTGTGCTGAGGATTAATATCAGAAATGTATAGTGTCTGGT
>JANUFV010104185.1:0-7500 GCA_024757865.1 Epizoanthus scotinus
AATTAGGTTTTATCAGTTTTATTGTAATAGTTGTAGGAGGGCCACTGGTTTCTCAGTCGATGACTGTAAAGTGTTTTGCCCTTTATAAATAAAGTTATTATTATTATTATTATTATACAGACCGAGCCATGTGTAATGTTCAAGATTAATAAATGGCTGTATGCTATGATTCTATGGATAGTTTGGTCTGTACGTAAGCTGAGTATCTCAAATTAACTAATAATAGTGTGCGAAATTCCTCAGGCACACGCTAATACAGTGCTGTATTTACTGCACCAGTTGCACTTGATTGAAACAACATGTCAGTTATATTTATTACATTATTATATAACAGATTAACAATTAGAAACATTTAGTGGACCCTATCCCTCAATTTAATGATCTCTCCCAGTATAATACGTATTATAATGAGAATTATATGCTTCCATGTTTCATTTCAGCTATACTACTACTACTACTAATAATAACAATAATTGAATTTGTATAGCACATGTTTCATTTTTAAAAATATGTCCATAATTTATGCACTTTACAATCAAGTTAAGTTTAAAATAAATTTAAATCTATTTGTTGCAATAACAATAATACTTTAATAACTAGTCACCTCACCCCTCACCCAATAAGCTAAGCTAAAATATGAGTCGTAAGCTTTCTTTTAAATACATTTACATTTGCCGTATTTCTAAGTTTAGATGGTAGTTTGTTCCAAAGCTTTGTAGTGGCAGACTGGAAAGCCCTACCCCCAAGAGTGACTTGACATTCGGCGCTTCCTAGAACTAGTAATATACTAGAACTGGAGCGAATGCTGTATCTTGGTTGTTTTCCGATGGTTATTAGATCACATAAGTAGGAAGGAGCAAGTCCATGTGGACATTTGAATGTTAGTAGCAATATCTTAAATTGAAAGTTAACTTTTGAAAAATATGCTATAAATTATTGAAAGAAATTTAACTTATATGTCTCATGCAGCTCTTAACTCAATCTCATTCCCAGAGCCCACGTACGTTCTTTTAGACCTGCAGCGAGGAACAAAGGGCTCTGGAATAAAGCATGAGACAGTGTATATGCAAACTGCCGCTAGCAGCCCACTGACAATTGTAATTCCTTATAAGGTGGTCTGCAGATCGTGGACTGGCTCATGCTTTATTCCAGAGCCCTTCGTTCCTCGCCGCAGGCCTAAAAGAATGTGGGCTCTAGGAGCGAGATTGCTCTTAACTACCATCTAACATGACTTGAAATACAAATTTAACGCTAATGTCATTCCTTCCAGTTCCCAGCAAACAGAGCTTCGGCAATACAATACACACCAAGGATGGTTATCTAATACAAAATGTAGTATTCCTCTATTGAGGAACAAAGTGCATAAAATAATCACGATGTTTCATGCAGCTCTTAACTACCATCTAACATGACTTGAAATACAAGAACGCTAATGTCAATCATTTATTGTATTAAACATGAGATGAGCTACACGACTGTACTTACTTTCTTGTCGATTCCTCATGAAATACTTCATCAGTACTAGTTCCACCTGAGAGTTGCTTTTTTGCTTTCACTTTTGATTTCTTGACCTCAGTATCATAAACTTCATCGTAAATATTATCTCTTGTGCTAGAGGTTGATTGGCGCATTCCTTTCAGGGACATTCGCTTAGCCTGCTCATCAAGCACCGTAATCTTACCGGCATCATATGGCTCTGAATAGCTATCATCGTCAGAGTCCTTCTCTTGACTATCAGTACTCGACTGGGATTTGGGCACCGGCTTTTTAGCATCCCAGGGGTCTGTATAGTCATCTTTTCCTTTTAATGTTTGTGGCTTTGTACTGTCCCATGGATCACAGTAATCATCAACAGCTCCGCTTTGCTTTGCTTTTTGTATATTTACATTATCTTTTTCCTTATTATCTCCACTTCGTGGTCTTGGTGTGGGTGTCGGCTTGGAGTCCCATGGATCAGTGTAGTCATCTTTGGCTTTTGCGATTGGTTTTGTTGCTGGTTTGGTGCTGTCCCAAGGATCACAGTAATCACTGACTGGTCCAGCTTGTGCCTGCTTAGCATCCCAAGGGTCTGCATAGTCATCGGCGCAAGCTGGAGATGCCTGGGACATACAGTAGATATTTGTTAGTACAAATTATATGCATGTATATACATGTATGTACAAATACAGACGGGTAGCCATTCCAAATGTGTAAACTAGAATTTACTTAGAGCATAGAAAAGTGTACGTTTTATGCTAGCACAGAAAGCCTTGCAGAAAAGCCCAAGTATACATGACTGTATACCAGACTAGATTTGTGCCAGCAGAGAAAACCTTGCAGACAGACCCGACTCTGTGGTCTTTGTCTGAGCTCAATCCCCGGGTGTCTCGAAACTCAGACCCTTAGAAAAACTTAGACCTTTGGGTGTCTCAAAAACTCAGACCCCAGAAAAAATCAGAGCTTCTTCGCTCATACTTGAAAACAAGAATGACCTCATTCATAACAAAATCCTTTTCATAAATTTAGATCTATACTCTCATGTTTCTACACAACATATAAAATTCATGTATTTCTTCTGGCCTCCAATGCAGACTCTCTTGAACTGTTCTCTGTGGAAAGAAATATGACAGTCTGCAAGTCTCCCATATTCAAGAACATCTCTGGATTTTCAGGTCTGGGTTTTTTAGACACCCCTCGATCCCCTCCCTCACCACCCACACCTTACCCACCACGAACACACCTTTACTTATTGACATAAAAACCTATAGAGTATGGTGACGACTGACACCAAATGAAGCATGGAAAGCTAGTGGCACTACAACTGCCCAGTCATTTGATCTTTATGCACCCAAAACTCATAATGGATAGAATTTGTGTTTGTACTATCCTACTTAGGTTGTTGAACTCTTGACCAGCAGTAAAAAACTATTCAGTATCAGTGATGTAAACATTTGTGAAGAAATAAAATAATTTTGTTTCCTAGTAATACATTTACTTATTTTATGCTTTCGAGAAATATACAGATAACATGGGTATCACACATACATTGTAAATATCATTTTTGTAACCATATTCTTTCAATTTTCAGATTTCTAATGGTAACATTATAATTTGATATCTGATATTAGCAAAGGTTTAAATTCAGTCAGTCTTTTGCTTTGAAACACGATAATCCAACTCTTAAACAACTGCAAAGCTGTTTTGGCAAATGATTTTGTATATTTTTCAAATTTAAATGATTCTTCTAATTTCAAAACAACTGGAACATGTGTTTCTTGTTCTATCTTGATAAACTCACTTGTTTAACTACATGTCGAGACATCACAAAATCAGCTTTCTGTGAGCCAAAGTCATCAAAAACTTTCATGTTCATAGGAATTCATTTTATTAGCACCTTGAACCACACAACAAATTGATTTAAGAAATAGAAACATTAATTATGCATTATTAATTATATATATTGAGTTAGTTAAATGTTTCACACAAGGCTAGTTCACCAAATGACAAATTTAAATGTAAACTAATCTATCAAACCAGCCGGCTAAACTGACAAATATTTTGCTTTATGTGGGTGTTAAATGTTTCTAAGGTGCAAGTTTCATTATTTATTTGGTTTGATGAGTACATTCAACATGTAAACTTCAACTAGTGATAATCAGTAAGATACGACACGATACTGATAGCAATAGCATAGATTTACTTTTTTAAAAACATCATGTCCAACTTGTATAACTCAATCTAACGTATAATCAGTACATTAAAATTGCATGCTTTGTGTCTAGGTTTAATGAATGAATGTGTCACTGTGTACTTGAACATAGAAATGTTTGACGTGATAGAAATGGTAAAGAACTCTCGACTTAAACTATACAGTCTTCAAACAAGCAGCCATTAAGAATTTAGTGACGATGAGCGGATAAACCAGATTTCTGTAACACACATCGAACTTCTGCGACTATCAATCCACATTATGAAATAAATTTTAGGAAGGGTTTGTTTCCATCGGGCGATTACGATTAGAAATTTCAAAACACAACAAACTCAAGAGATTTCTTTCTCGCCTGACTATGTAGGTTAGAGATATATCGCTTCAACTTGCAACTTCCGGGAGACACAGCACGAAAACTCCTCCACATGCTGAAGACAAAACATTCGATGCTGGATTCGACTGTTTCATCAAGAGAATGACACTTTTACTCTGCTAAACAACATTTTAACTAGAAGTTACTGACAAATAGAAATTCACTACATTTAATACTGGTTGGAGATAAATTTAGAGAGACTAGAGCTCCAAAAAATTAAACCATTGCTTTCGCACGTTCCACAAGAAATTGACATGTTGTCGATTTCCGTACAGTCCGCAGATTCTAGTTAAAGTTGCTTATTGTATCTTAAGACTGACACAGCCCCCTTTCATTCACTTTAAGGAGCTCAAGTTATTTTTCCGCGTGAGTAAATATGACTGAATACGGCTCAGCCTCGTAATTCACACGGAAAGGTTAGTAATTAAGTGTTCGACTCATCTGTGTGGACTGTCACTGCGGTGTTTTGGTGACAACAAATGACAAGACGGACTGGATTGTGCACAGATAAACCTCCCCATGTTCCCACTGGATAATATTTAGTACAGAAAACCAAGAGTCTTAAAGTACTGCCCCAAATTATAAGAATACGCTCAAACTATCAACTGTAATGGCCAGAAAGCAGCACTGAAGTCTGCCATGACTGATGAATCGAAGATGTCTTCGTACGTACGACAAGACTCCCGACGTACCTTAGGCGAATGTTCCTGGAAAGTCTTGCTATGCTCTGCACTTTGCGGTCTCTGTACTCTTCCTCTTCCCTGTGGATAACCTGGTAGTTCTGGAGGACTTAAAACTGGAGCAGAAGCTCTCTTCTCCTGATCTAACCTGGCAAACTGAGGCGAGTGGTGAGGTCTAGGGGGCGGATAGTTCGGGATTGCTTGAGTTCCCGGGTTTGGGGGAGGAAGAGTGGCATGAATCTTTGAAGGATCCTGATATTCGTATGTATCTCCTTCGTCTGAGTTGTCCTCGTAGTCTTTTCGAGGCGGTTTCGGTGGCTTCTTTACCAAACCGAACAATTTCCCAATACCACTGGAAGCCATATTCGAGCCAACTGCTTGTTCTTTTCAAAAGGAAGTGACGTCATGCAGTGAGCTCCTCACGTGACACCACACTCCTCTTGCTCCTCTATATCCTTGCGCAATTTGGGAAAACTGTTCCAAATTTCTAAATTTGGAGACCCGTTTTTAAAAAAATAAAAATAGATTTACATCAACAAAAGTCCCGTTGATTTCACTAAAGAATGAAAGTTGATCTCTAGAAGCAGAACTTAGGAAAGTATAACTGATTATTCGGCCACAATCAATTTCCCCATCCCTATTTATTCCTTCGTTTCTCGTACCGTCGTGTCTGAGACCGGGGTTTTAGAGTTTTAAAAACTTCGAGTTCGCTGGTGTTTGTTCGATGGGCCAACTTATTTATAAAGCCCAAATGTATAGCCTCGTTGACATTACTTGCTGGGTCCACTAGCTAACTGTATACACAGACATGGTCTGGTGTAACACAAAATTATTTCGTGTCATTGCTTGTGCCGATTAGAGGCCGGGCTACCTAATTGGTAAACCTTGCATGCTGCTATAATAAAAACGTTAACAAGTCCAAATTTAATGTTCGTCGACACGTGGCGTTTTCAGAAGCAATACCTTAATTGATGACTGAACAGCCTTTCCCTGTACGCGATGTTCCAAGACCAAAAGTGGGGATGTCTTTTGATGAGAAAGGAAACAGTCGGACAGTCCGGATTTTCTGTTACATGTATATTGCATTAATAGTCCGGCAAAGAGCTCAAGGCGCTCAAATATTGAAACGGTAGCAAAAACTGTAGCTGAACAATGATCGTTAGTCCGATTGGGAGTCAGGGGATACGCTCAGTGATCGTTAGTCCGATTGGGAGTCAGGGGATACGCTAGAAATGTGACTTGTCCATTGAGATGGTGGTGGAAAACGAATCACAGTTCTAACGAATCAAAGGACAAATCACAGAAGTATATCAGACAAAAGATCCTGGTTACGTGCACCTCACACCTGCACTTGCACATCTGCAGTGATGGGCTCTGCCCTTTGTAGATTAATATTATTAGATTAGATTAGATTAGATGCATAAAACCAACAACATATTCTCCTCACAAGTGCCGGTACCGCCTCTCTACCGTGGGCGCAAATTCTACTTTCTTACCACCATGCATTAGTAGGACGCGTCAGTTTTATGGTCTACTCCAACAATGGAGTAATCCTCTCGGAGTAAACAGGAGTAGAACCCGACTGTGAATAAAAAAAACCGCGAAATCCCAAAACGGAGTAATACGTCATCCTGGTTACGTGACCGAAGTGGCGTGTTTCGATTGACGAATGTTGTTGTCGTGAACCTGGAACCAGTTATAAATGGCACGAAAGCACTGACGAATGCACAAGCTAGAGCCCAAACAAACGCGAAATCCTTTCTTGGAGTACTTCTAAACAGGAGTACTCCGATTTACTCCACCTCCAGAGATGGAGTAAATCGGAGATGGAGTAAATTGGAGTAACTCCAAATTCGAAGTAAACTGGAGTAAACCGAAAAAAAAGCGTTACTCCATTTTCGGAATAGACGGGGAAACCGCGCCCTAATACTCAGTCCCTTTAACGACCAAACGTTAACCTCTCATTGAGTCATTCACATATCGAGGAGTTTTGGGGGCAAAAGACTGTCGTTCAGGATAAGTATTTACGTCTAAATTCAGTAATGATGCTCATATTTAGAATATAGTACACGTTTTGCTTTTGATGAGAACAATTTTATGAGAACACTGAAGCTCAGGGCCCGGTTGCTCGAAAGTCGGTTAACGTTAACCAATGGTTAAGATTTTAACCAACGATTGGCTTTACTTCCTTATTGACTGATTTTAGCTTTCATGTCGGGTTTACGTAATTGTGTTTCTGAGGAATATTTCAATAATACTTTATAAGCACCATATTACTTATTCCTAGGTGAAGAAATCAAATTTAAAATTTGGGTTAACTATTTGTTAACGTTAACCGATTTTTGAGCAACCTGTACCCGGGCCAGACGCTTAAAAGTTAAGAGCAATCTGACCGGCTGGGAAGACACGGAGCCATAACAATGTTGCAAGACGAAATTGTTTTCATTTGAATTTCGTTGGCAGGGCTTAAACCCAAGGAGAAACGTTGTGTTCATTTTATGTCCTTTTTTAAAACAACAGCAATGTTACTAGTTGTAGAAATAACAACAATTTAACAACAATTCAGTGAGGCTGAAATGGCCATGTTGTTGAACAAAGGCGTCTTCTTGAAAACAATATAATGTATAAGAACATTCAGGTTCAACTGACGAACTGAAACTCCAAGAGCCAGTGAGTTACTTAAAAGCTGGACATCAGACACTTAAACACTAGGAAATCCCATGCAACAACACGAAGCGTTGATCTAACATCAGAGGCCT
>JANUFV010104407.1:0-17466 GCA_024757865.1 Epizoanthus scotinus
TGGATTTTGCACTTTCTAAAACGCGCCCCCCAAGTCTCAAAAAGTGCCTTGGGGGGCGTATTCGTTACTATATCCCAGTAATCTACAAGTACTTTTTATAGAAGATTAATATAGATACATAATAATATTATTTATATACTGTTAGTACGGCACGCAATAATATACGGCTAAGATATATAAAAGCATAAAAAATTATATTGATGTAGAATTTTCCTGAAGAAAAAGAATGGTATTGCTGCTACATTCAATTACGGATTTCATTATTTGACCTGTATTTAAATATACATGTTGACTTTATAAAATGTTCTGAGCTTCAGCCCGTCTCCCGGCTCCCGTCTCCCGGCTTCCGGCTTGTTCTTTACTGATTTTAGAGTTTGTTCTCAATTTTTGGGCAGATCTGAGTCTTAGTCACAGGGTTCTTACAAAGTTTGCACCGCTAAGTATGTATCACTTTAATTCGCTTTTCTATGCCGACGGATCAGTCGCTTTCATATTGCAGTCTGAAATAGTTCCAGCATTCTATAGAATAGAACATACCCCTTGATCGGTTTTATCTTGAAAAGCCAATATATGGCTTCCTGGTTAATAATTTTGTCTGGAATTTCCACTTGCAAATGTAAAGTAAATTCGTTTGCATTTGTTAATCTTGTTTATCCATCATTGGATCCATTTCTGAGCTTAAGCTTTTCCTCGAATGTCCTTCCGTTTTTTTTATTAAAGCTCTACACAGCCAACGTGCAGTCACAGACATATAAACAGCCACACTTCCAGGAGCGACAGTTGACTTTACAAAAAAACACTGCACTGAATAAATCAATATTGAAATAGGAATTAGTGGTCTTGTTCACTGTTATTGTAGACGGCACGCCTTCATCATGTTTAGGCTAAAAGGATTTTATTAAACGCTTAAATCAATCCTACATTGTCTTTTTTTAAATAACGGGACTGATAGGAAAATGTTTTTGTTGCAAAACAAAATAATTTCCTGCTGACAGACGTACGCTAATCTTCTCCGCAGCATGCAAGAAATGTCAGGGAAGTTTAAAATATAGCGTCTGTGGTCAGGTGTAGCACTGGATCAATTGCATGGGTAATTATGTTCAGTTATCATGGGTTTGCAGCTGTATAAGGAGAGTATCAGGTTGCGGTTCAAATCCACGGCATGCTGGAGACTATACATGCAAGATATATATACAAGTGCATTTCTGTCCATTGTGTGTTTCGTTGACTCCTCAGCTCCCCTCCACTCTGGGCCTGGCTTTTATGTTTTGTTACCACACCCCTCCCCCCTGAATATGAATGAAAGTGACGAAAGTTGCAACACGATAGCCACGACACTTCGACGTCTTCGACATGGCACAGGCAGTTCTCACCAGACTAGACCGCGGTATACTGTACTGACACGCGGCAGACGTAGACGAAATTATAACATTTAAAAAATAATAAGTTTAAGAATTGTTGCAAAAAAATACTTTGTTGCGGACTAACCTTATATAACCGTTTGATGTTCAGTTCGATCTTCAAAACCGTTGACCCTACCGACTTGTATAACATTATTATTATTATTATTGTTATTATTATTGTTATTATTATTATTATTATTGTTATTATTATTGTTATTATTATTATTAATATCCAATACATTCTTATTGTTATCATTATCAATATCATTTATATCAACTTTGATTTCTTCAAAAAAGCACTGCTCTTTCCTGAAACACCTGTACTATGTATAATGACATAGTTGTGTCATAATCACAAACTCTGTATGTTTATTTTATAATTTATTAGAAAAACATTTGCACACTGAGTCACTAGCACTTTGGTCTCTTTTGTTGGCCAGCTCAGACGCGGACTGGACTCCGCCCCAGATACTAATATTCTACCTATATACGCACTCCAGCTTTCCTAGATCCTAGACCTTGAAAACAAGTCCAAAGTATCAAAAGTCCTCAAAAGTAGTTGAAGCCTTCTCTAATGTTCTTATTTTCGTTGACCCTATAATATACTGAAGTACCAACTTTCCCGATCCTTTCCGTACACTTGGAGCTTCAACACTCAGGCACTCCTTCAATTCCGGGCGGGGCAGTCCTTACCATAATGATACTGACATTCGTCAAAGCTACAAATTGTTGCAAATACCGATTGAAGGCGGTCTTTCGGCATGTAGAAACCACTTCTAAAACAACTTGGCCTAAGAGTTTCAAAAACACTCGGTAACTCATGAACCCATACATAAACAGACGTCAAAGTGCTATCATATTTTCATATATTATGTTATATTATATCTGCATATAAACGGTCATAACTTACGTTTTTAGAAGGAAAATAAGATATTAATTATTATGACAAGAAACCTCAGCAACAATATTCTTTGAGAGCGGGCGCCACAATTTCCTGTTCGGTGAGCAAATGAGTTATCAGTCACAAGGAAAATATCGGGATATTTATCTTTTGAAAATTGAAGTCATGACGCTGATATTTAATGGCTCACGGGTTGAAAACACTTGCGCCATTTTCAAGAGGAAATGTCTGCCGCTATTAAAAAAATAATTTTAGATTACCGCCTATAACTCCGAATTCCTATATATGTAAGGCATGAATGAACTAGGCCACTGAAATAGCGTCAAGGTTTTAACAACGTCCTTTCTAAATGGATTTGGGCATATCTGGAAAACATATACAACTAGTAAACACGTAAACAAACAAACCCATCTGTGTATTAGCTCCGTTTAACGAGTAATTGGGCTGATAAAATACTTAGCATTGCCGTGACGTCACTGGCTACGGGTCAAGTGTAGCCATTCCTGAGGTGGTCTAAATTGGGGCTACGAGTATTCGGCGCTTGTGCTTGCACGTGCAGGGATGAAGGATTGCAAGGGGACCCATAATATCAGAGCCTCAAGGCTGAGAGCTTGACTGGCTGCAACCAACCACAATACTATTAAAGTTCTTATTAATTATTTGAGGTTTTGGGTCCTTTCTCTCTGCAAGAATAGCATCTTAACTTTAGGACGTGCTTATGTTCCCACTGAAAAGAATATACAAGTGATATTTTTGGCATCTTACGAGTTTGTCTTACATGTTGCCGCCCAAGGAACTAACAACTCGAACTTATGTTTAGAATTCGGATTATCTCTGATGTCACGCCGGTAATTTAGTCAAGATAACACGACACACTGCGCTTCCAATATTTTCTTTCCTTCATCATCCATTTCACTTTGTTGTTGTAGTTTGAAGTACTAGTATCAAATCTGCAGTCATTGAGTGACGTCTGTCATTCATCCAGGCCGTCGGGTACGTTGTCCGGTAGTTATTGCCATATTCTCTATTTATTTGACTGGTTGTTCGGTGCAGGTACATGTATATGTACGATGTGAACTTGGAGCTACGTACAGACAATTGTTGTATATGCCGTCGTTACCTGTAATGGAAAAGCCTGCTATTTATCGACAAAACCATGCATGCAGCCATTGCAGCACCAGTCTTGACAGGCACTTGACCAAGTATATCTGCCATCAGTTAATGGCCTGCTGCAGTTAGTTGGAGGTTATAAAAATACGTTGCAATTAATTTTGTTAAGTGTTTTTGTGCTGACATTTTCTTTGTTATCCTGTTGATGCTGAGACAACTGAAATCGTTTTGAAAGCGCGCCCCTGGCAACAATTGTCAGCGCAACTTTGTATTTAAAAACACAAAACTAACAACATTTGTATCTGCATTGCAAACAAGAGTCGGAAAGAAAACAGGGGAACATGCTACAATCCATGCCAAGTTATTTCGCAATTACAATGAGTCTCATCCCTCTGTGAAACGCAGTGAGCCTCAATAAGCCATGTCATAAGGGGCAATAAGCCTATATAGTTTAGTAGTTGGTGGTCATATTCTGAGCTTGATAATTACGCATTTATTCACGTGACGTCACAAGCTATATGTTAATTATTAATACAACGTGGGTCCCCGGGGGCTAGTGATCCTGTGTAATTACTCGACCATATTGATATTTACTCCGTTGAGAAAGCTGTCAAGAACAAGAGATAAATTTGCCTTTGTGTGGAAGTTTCTCGACACCCGCTGATACCATGGCTTCGGTAAACAATCGCCAAGCATCTTAGTTTCTCGGCTTGTTTTCAAATTTTCCGATAAGCTTCTTGGCAATTTGCTTGCCAAAGATTCCAAACAGATCCGGTACTCGATTTACCTAGCAACTGAGCGATATCACTTCAGTGATAATACTATTGTTTTATCATCGCACTGCTGCCTGAAACGTGTTTAATGTTTTAAATTATTTCCTGCTAGTGCTAAAAGCAGACTTAAGGCAAACTACCAGTTGCCAACAAAGAGAGTCGACACAGCTGCTGCTATAGCACGTTACTCGGTTTTTGCATTTTAGCACGAAGCACGTGGTCTCTGTGGCTTTTCTGTGGTCTTGTGGTTTTCAGTTGAGCACCTCCACGTTCCATTCGAAGGACAGTTTATTTTTACGACTCTTTCGCACCGACTCTCTGTAAAGATCCCTTTCACAGGCCTGACAGCACTTAAGGAAGTAATTAAAATTTCACTTTTCATTTATTGAGAGAACAAAGGCGGAAGACACAATGCCTTCAGTCAAGTTTGTGATTGGCTTAAGCTCGACAGGAAAGAGAAATTGTCAAATGAATGTGAAAACTAAAGGTTGTGAAAACTGGTGGAAACTGGTGGTTATGTTTTCAGGTTTTGGTCGTATTCTGTGGCAAATAAAAGCACGAGTTGAAAACCTATAAAATATCTACTTTTAAACTGAAACCACAGCATTCTTAACACAAAAAACTAGCCCACGGAATACAAAACACGATTGAACAAACGAGAGAAGAGAACTATATCGACGATTTGGTGACACAATAGACGAAGATGGTGAGATGGGTGCTTGGTGGCTATATTGTGACAAGATTCTTGTCTTATCACTCCTTTGAGATCCGTAGTTCCGTTGTGGTTCTTTTAACATAACCGACAGCCTCCCATTTCAATTGCCATTTCTTGATCTGGCAAAGATTTTTACAATAACGTGCATAAATTTCTTGGTCGATGGTCGCGGTCGGTAACCTATTTGAGTTTTGGGTATAGTTTTAACATCCACCACGCATGAAACTCCGGTTCGAATTCAGGTAGGTGAGATCTACTTGGATTTATCGAGAACATTCGGCGACGTCAAGTAACGTAGAACACAATCGCTATATCGGGCTAACCCCGCGTAACCGTGCGTACGTGTGCACGGGCGAGAAAGGTCAACTCGCGGGAAGAACCTTCCCCATGCCCTTGCGCGACAGATGTACAAACGCAACATTATCGGGAAATTCTATCCCGAACGCCACTTTCAACGCGCATTCAGCCCAGCGGGATTCTCCTCCTGAGCTCTCAGCCGGAAAACCATCAAAAATGCCGCATTCTGAAAGAAAGGTGGCTGAATGAGAATTGGTTTTGAAAACACTCTAAGTCTTAACAACAATTTAAAATTATTTGGAGATTATGTTACAGTCGAGAACGGACTGATTTGCACTCAGGCTGTCTCAAGCTGGTAAAATGTTGTGTAGATTAAAAGCATATTGTTGAAGTGTTGTGTTACCAGGCCCTCGCAGGTCCTACTTATCTGTTTCCCTTTCACTTTCAAATTCGTGAACGTTCATCTGTAATTAGTGTCCATATTGCAAGCAACCCACCAGAAAAGAATTCTAAACACGCGCCGCCGACGCGGATTGGCGAAGAGCAGGTCATTAGTATACTGCGCATGCGTAACAGCTGAACGGGAAATGCACGTGTGAAATTAGTATAAAAACAACAAAGCTTCGTTCTTAGAGATATTGTGTCATTAGAGGAGAACTTGTCTTTATCATATCACAGTGTATTTATCTTTAGCGTTTATGCCGACGGGAGCCATTTTGAGCGATCTTTTCACTCAGTTCGGGCAGGGCAAAGGATGCAACTGGACATGTTGGACTCAAAGTTTGGTCCACCGAAGCAAAAAAAGTTTGCTTTCAACCAGTGTACAACTCAAAGTAGGGTACAGTGTGTGCCACCCTTGCTACACAGACTTACGGCAAACACTAGGATATTTCAACCCGAAGAGATGGAATCAAGAGTGATTTTACCGCCATCTTTGTTGACTCATCTCAGTGAGGAAGTTCTTGTTCTAATTCTAGAATACTTGGACTGTAAAACGCTTATAAAGTTGAGCAAGAGCTGCCGACTCTTTCATCGACTTTGCCTTTCCAACCTGATATGGCGTCATCGATGTAGGGTAGGTCTGAATTCCGTTTCGTTTACGAAGGGTCTTCAACGTTTGTTTTGGGTCGTAAGACAAAGAAACTTTCTTCGCGACTACTTCAGTGTTCTTTCACGTTTCTTGGCGCATATTCCTGTTGAAACTTTTGAAGAGAAACGCTAGAATATTTGTATTTCCGATCTGCAATGCCATGCGGTTTTGTTCTATAAGAGTGGCACCCAGTTTAGCTATAATTTTCCCTTTCTGTTCTATTTAATCTTTGTTCCAACACAGATCCATAGCCAGCGTGTAATAGAACGTGCCTGAGCAACGATTTCGAATATTCAGGGACGAATTTTCGAAGTGAAAGCATGTTTCTTTTTATGAAACTGGGCGAATATGCGTTGAATATGCGTTGAAGAACAACTGTTCCATTAGTGACTGCTAATTTATTATTCAAGATATGAAATTCGAACATGTTTGGTCTTGAAATTTACATCGAAATTGACAAGCTGTGTCCGTAGGAAATGTTGTATTATTTCGAGATTGTATTGGGATGAAGGATCTGGTCAGAATTTGGGTGTTTTGTCGCTTTGTTGGGCCATAACGCTGCGAGTTGTTTTGGAATAGATCCGCTTTTCCCTTCTAATCACCGGCATGCCGAGCTGCATGGATATTGGGTTTTATTGAAATGGAAATGAAGGGATCGCTTTCACGGGTTGCAAATGGTCCGCGTTGAATAGATCTGGTATTGAATGAATACTGCAATAGCTTGGTTTTTGTTATTAGACCTCGTATCACGAAACCTCTTCAGCCTGTCTGTCAAGATATCGCCGTCATGTTCCGACTAACCCGCCTATAGACTGAACTTCTGTTGCTGTCACATTAAACAGTTGTCATGCCATAGTCGTTTCGATTTTCAGGTTTTGTCAACATGTTGTTGACTTAGCAAGTTGAAATCCCAGTGCTAAAATACGGGTTCTTTTGAACATCCATTCGTCTTCGACATGAATAAACATACCGTGTTCTTTTGAAAGCAAATTGGGTGATATTATCTTGACAGCAAAGCAGCGAATGGTCTGGTTTGTCGTTAATGTTAAGTTTCGTCACGACCAGCTGTTCTATGTTTAACTTTTGAAACAAATTACGATTTTCCGAACTGGTTGCTCCCTATATTTATTACAAGGTTTGAGACGTGAAAGAAATGGCTTCACTCTTGGGAGTATATATTATACATTGAAATTCATTCCTTCTCTTTTGGCAAACAACCCTGATAGTATTTATGAAATATTTTGGCATATGTCATCGCGTTTTCTGGGGTGCCACGATTCTATATCACTTAAACCTCTAATGGTTAGTTAATGAAAGTATAAATTTATAAATTTGTGGACTGATGGAACAAAATTACAGGAAATTGTAGATCACGGCCATACAATAGTTTGGCAATTGAGAGCTAGGTTCGGCTAATTTCGGTGTCACTAGTACAGAATCGAGCAGTTACCGTCCTCGGCTTTATTTCTATGGCTATAGTACTCCGTGTGTAGTTAATGCATTTTGATGCACTTTTTATCTAATTAGTTAACCGGCATCCTGTTCAGGTGAAAAATAGTACAAAAAATCACGAACTTCTGTAACTTTTTTTGCTGAAGAGCCCATCAATATCGCTATTTATTTTATTTTATAAAGTGCCTTATTAACTGATTTAGTGGGTAATAACGTTGAACAAGACTGTTGTCACCAGTCTATAGATAAGTGTTTGTCCCCCCAAAATATTTAATACAAGAACTCCTTACCTTGTGTGATGCTAAATAATATTTCTAAGTAATAATAGGCTCAGAAAATTTTAAGCATCTTTAACAAAATTCTGTAGTCACAGTCAATGCAATCTTGACATCTGTGCAAAATTGCAATGCCTTGTTAGAATGTTACTAGTAAGCAATCCTAGTATGTTGCACCTGCAAAACTTCGCCGAGCTAAAAACGGATTACTTTGATGTATGGCACAACATTATCGTAAGAGTATCTGCAATATTGTCAATTTTTGTGATTGCAAATGAAGTTAAAGTGCATCTAGCATTTGTTTTTGTTTTCTATGAATAGTGGTTTGACCACACTGACTGGGAGCCCCAATGGTGCATTGTACAACTTTCTAATTAATAATTTTGTCAATATCCCCTTTGCCACACTAATTTAGCTCAAGCTGTGCTCTGCATAGCTTTGGGTTCTACGTTTCATCATTTCTAAGTTGAGATTGTAGCAAGTTTCATTGAATTAGTTATGTTTGTGGTTAGATTTCTTTTCTTATTTGGGTGACTCCATTCCCACAATTAGGTCATTGCTTTCCTTGAATCAGTGTTTAGAGTGTCAATTCTTTTGTGAGTGATGATGGAAATTGTGAAGATATAGTTCTAGGCTTGTTGGAAAGCAGAGACAAAGATCTTACAAGATTATTCCTAGTCTGTCTTTATAGGATTCCTTTGGTTTATAAATCCATGCCATACTGTCTATTTTAGAATATTATATCCTAGATTATATTTGAGTGACAAAGTCGATCTTGTACAAACTGCACAACAAGTAGTTCCTATTTTCCTCATGAGATCATTGAGCACAACTAAAAGAAAACATGGCAGACCAGACAGGCAGTCTGGAAAAAACTGAGCATATTTGCTCATCCAAGAGGCCAGCTTCATCAGTTCATGTCCTATCAATATTTTAAAAATAAGATGTTGCCGATACTCTCGGTTGTGCACAGTTAGAACAGAAGAATGGTGACGTGGCAGAAATAAACTTGGTTAGCATGAGAGTTGGGTGTACCTCCACCCCCAAGAGTTGAGGGCCATCTCTCCCTCATCTCGAGCTTTACCATCAATGACTCCAAGTGTACATCACCTCCACCCCCAAGAGTTGAGATCTCAAGCTTCACCATCGAGGACTCCAAGTCCACTCCTACCTCTAGCCCCAAGAGAGTTGAGGGCTGCCCTCCCCCATCTCAAGCTTCACCATTAATGACTCAAAATGTACCCTCACCTCCACCCTGAAGAGTTAAGGGCTGCCCCTCCCCCATGTAAAGCTTCATCATTAATCAATTGATGACTCTAAAATCACACACAATCTACAGTATGGGATCAAAGTCTAATATTGTGCAGTTTCTAACTTTCTTATTCATCTTGCAGATTGACTTTCGCCTAGACACTCGGTGGCAAGAATACACGTATCTTTATATGTATGAAATGTTCTACAAAGCGGAGGTGTTAAAGAATGACCACAACTTCTTTAGACCTGTTAGTCAACTGAAGACATCTGTAATTGTTTGGTATTTGTTGAATCCAAGTCCACCGTCACACAGTGTTAGTCATTTAACTGCAAGTCAAGCCAAGTCGATATGGGGTTTATCAGATGATGAGTTAGAAAAGCATTACCATGAATCTGAGAGAGGTCAGTTGATTTATATTATTATCGATGTGCTTTGTCTACATATTGTTGCACTTTGGAATGATAGTGCCAAGATGTGAACGGGTGTAGGGGGGGGGGGGCTCTAGTTGTTACTCTTCCTACTCTGTACCCTACTCTGTACCCTATCCTGTCTTATTAATTTGTCTTTTCCAGACCCAGGGGCAGATCATCGGATTGTGATAAAGCATTCTCCTGCCCAACCATCTGCCCCTGGGTCTCCAAGGATTGGGTCTTCGTATTCTTAAGTCACCTAAGTGATGGGAATATTTGAGTCTTTAAAAGTTTAATCCAAATGTATTAATGATTAATGGTGTTTAATGGGATATGATCAACTCATTCAAGTACAAGTTTGTTGGGATACACTGTACACATATTGCAGTCATTTTCATCCATGCCAGCACTGAAATAGTAGTACATTTTTCAATAATAAAAATAGAACATTTGCATTGATTTGTATTTTTGCAATTCCCAAATCTTAAGCCAAATTCTTCTGCTATGTATTTGTTTTGGATTACATTGTATTGTAATGTTTTGCAAACGCTTTGTTGAGATGTTGTATGATTTATTAGTTCTAAAGTTACTTTTCGCATCTAATCAGTAATTTTGTTTCTCCACTAGATCCTCGGCGAGACCCTGCAGATATGTTTCCTTCCAGTTACTATGAATGGACGAGTTTGTATAAAATATTTGTCAAGAAGCATGGTGGAATACTTCCCATGCAGAATTATGTTTTAAAGAGGTGTCTCAGAAATAGACAAGCTTTAGAAGAACATTATCAGCTGTCACTTCATTCTTCGCGACAACAGAAATGGTATCAGTTCTTAGAAGATAGAGACATCGGCAACCCAAAAGCTTTAAAGGCACTTACAGAACACATGCCCAAAGTCACCCACAGCTATATGCTTCACACGGTGAGAGTTTCCTTCAAGTGCATTTTGTTCTTCGTAACTGTTGAGAGCAACATCTAAACTTGTCTGGGCTTTTCACTTTGATTGTCACCTTTCAACTTGGATTTCTCGTATTCAGTGCTAGAAAATAAATGATTGTTGCATTGCTACCATTCTCAATGAAATGTATGTCGATACTTTTACAAATTTATAAGTTTTTTTTCTTCCATTATCTAGTCCATCAGTCAAAGAACGACTCATGAATGGATTTCGAACTCCAAGGTCAGTTTTGAGTGGATGAAAATATGTACACATGCATGCATTCTCAACCAACTCCACTGTTGAGCTGACTGTTGTCTGGTGGAGAAAAATTCCTCCGATAGCAACAAAGTTCATTGAAAATGGTAGCAGTACCCTTGGATTTGTACCAGATTAGCAGATGATTTATAGTTTGCTGTTCTGGACCTGTTGATAGTTTAAATGTTATGTGGTCATGGCAAGCACCATTCAGGATTATTTGGAACTTGTACAAATATAATGCTTTGCTAAGAAACCCATTTTGATATCAAGAGAACAAACAAAATATATGATTAATTGCATTCTCTCGCTTGTTTTTACACCATGAACAAATGTATTCCTTTGTTCTACTTATTGCATTGATTTTGTATTATTTTCCTTAAATCAGTGAAAGGCATTTTTTGTTGCTTGAAGCATTTTGGTTCAGCTAGTCTATGGAGTGCAGTGGCTTTATTGCTAACTTTATTTATGTTTCAGATCACTGCCATGTACATCGATGGCAACCTTAAAGGAGGATTCCAGACTGTGAAGGCTTATGCAGAGTTTTGTGGTTATTTCAAAAATTGGTTAGATGCGAAAAGCATCAAACTTTGGCCGCCAAGACAAGGTGAAATGGTTGCACAAGACTATAGGGACTGCTTGGAGTATGTCAACAATGAGGTATGGTATTATATGTGTTCTTTGACAAGGCAGAATCTGTCAAGCACACACAACCAACACTTTGGCGAAGTAGTTGAAAGATATGGAAAGTTTTCCTAGTGACCACAAGAATTCAAGATACATAAGGAATGGTTTTAGAATCTTTTTGGTGAAAGTTAATAGATATGTGAATTTGGATTACTTTCACACTATTTCAAATAGTAGATTGTAAACACTCTGTTCTCAATAACCTTACTTAGTCCATATCAGTGAGAACATATCTCTCATATACTGCTGTTAACAGATTTTCTTTTTTTTTAAAGTCTCACTGTGTGTGTTTGTCAGGAATAGCCACTGTTCAACTAACTATAAATGTATTTACGTACAACCTATTATCTATGGATTGGATTGTAATTTTCTGGCATGCTATTTTTAGATGTCAAGTTCCTTTTAACAGCGACTCAAAACCTTGCTACTAGTAGTTTAAATGCATACATTGCACATAGCTCAAATCAGTAGTAAAAGTACTAACACAGTGTGTTTAATAGGTAAACCAAAACTTTTTAAGAACATTTGCTGATCATTTGAAGGCAGTCGGTATCCAGATTCCTTGCCAAGCAGCTTGTGTCTGAACACCAAAAAAGTCTTGTTATACTTTCACTCGGCTTAACAAAAAATATCCTTTCTCCTCAAGATGTTACGGTAAAATCATTGCTATAGATATTGATATTGCTTTGATCAAATACTTGACCATCATAGGAGGGTAGGGCATATAAAAATATGTGCTTTCGGACACCACTCTTTGAAAGTAATAGTTTCTTACAAAATATCGTATTCATAAGATTTAATTGCATCACCTCTGCCCACATATGGCGGTGATGTAAGATTAGATAGCAGCCTTGTTTGCAATTAGATCAATACTACCAGTGAACAAAAAGTGCAAGACTGAAGGGTATAGTGTTGACTTGTCTTCTCTTGTCCTTCCAGTTGGCACCGGTAGCGGAAGAAGTTCATCTCACTGTGAACGATTTTCTGAGCAAAGCCAAACCTTACGTCGAGAGACTTCACGAGATCTGGTTGTGGCAGAATCGAAAGGGAACAGCTTACAGAAAGGAGCACAGACCGTCGATAGTAGTACGACGGCACAAATGCTACAGGTATGACAAGATAATTAGATTTCTAACTTGAACCAATATCCCTGAATGATCTCATATCCATATGATCCAATATAAGTGAGCAGTATCTATAGTTTCAGCAGTGGAAAGAAAGATTGACAGTTTTGCGCAGAATCGAAACTAATGATGTCCGAGAAGTTAATGACAAATTTGAGCCTATTCTCCGAACAACAAGTCCAATATTACGTTAGCAATAGACAAGATACTTGAGGTAGTCCTTTCACAAAAGAGCTCTTCAATCCTCTTGATACACTTGAGAAAAACAGATCATTGTCAATATAGATTTGTATGGATAAATAATTTAACTGTTTACCTGAAAGACGTACTTCTGCACGGTCAATATAAGTTAATGATTAAATTATTGAAATCAGGCTTTGAATTCGATATTGCTCTATTAACGTGCTGTATAATGGTTTTAGCTTTACCGCCTTAGCAATACAAGTTAATCATCTCCCGAGGGAAATTTAAGATGACCTTGCTCTTCTTAGATTTGTTTTGTTAACTATCATTAGTAAGTTTTTAATTCCTTTGCTAAATTTAGTTGATCATAACTAATGATTTTCGCTTTTCATCCCGTTTGCAGAGAGTTTCTAGAAAGAGGGAATCTCGAGGACTTCACGCAACTGAAGTTGTACTTTGAAAGGAAGGAGATAGTGGTGGCGTGGTTCAAAGAAGCGAGCTGGTTGCATTCTCTGTTAGGTGACTACGCGGTTCGGCCTCTGAGGCCTTCGTGTATATCATCCGAATTATCCTCGACTCATTACTCTGCAGATTGCATATCAAGTTTAGTTCAAAGGTATGATAATTTGTTACGTTTGTTTGCGCAAGTTGCTTTTTTAACTGACGTATGCTTTCTTTCATATTTGACACAAAGGAGTTCGATTTATTGCTAGTAATTATACAAGCTGAATTGCCTCAGACAATCAGGTGAACGGAGCATGAAAAAAACTCATTTTAGTTTGTCTTGATTTTTTGACTTCAAAAAGCGTTGATGTGCGAGATATATACTTTATTTCGTTGTGCAAATGTATTAAAGTACGTTTATATATACCTATATAGATGGTTAAAGCCGTAGTGTCACATTGTCTTTGCATCGAAACTACGATAAGACAATGAATACAACAGAATAATAGCTGGAATGCTTTCTCGGAAACTGACTAACGCCAGTGTGGTTAGCTATGCCACACACCAAGTCTATCCTTTGTTTGAATGTGTACACACGGCCCAACGTTCGCTTCAACTATTTGTGAGCCAAACGGAAGGTGATATTAGTCTGGGCAAGGTTTCAGTTTGTCACGAGACACAAGTAGTCCTGTAATGTTCTAGAACTATTTGTAACACTGCCCAATATCGCATTCTTCCTCCTATTTTGAAGATTTCACTTTGCTACTAGTTGTACGATACGTATCGGTTATGAAAAGTACCTAAACATTTCAAACGAAAATTTAGTTTGTGTCACTTGTTTTGCGCTAGTTCACAGACCCAAGAAATGTATTTGCGCTTTTTGCACTTTCTACTAATAATGAAAATTGTTAGACTCCGAGAGACTTCCCCTTTGGAAGACTACCTAAAAGACATTGCTAAATATTTGTTGCCTTTCAACTTGCAGATTTCTCGAGACAGGCTTGAGATCAGACTTCAACAAGATCCGAATGAAGCTGTCAGAAATGGCGACGTTACAGCTGCAGAATCTGCTTCGCAAGTCTCGTCAACTCAGAGACGCTATTCAACAAGACCTGATGAAAGAAGATTGTATATACCTGAGTGAATATGACGACAGACTTGCGATCGATAGTTTCTTAAGAGGAACTGGAAGGGACCTATTCGACTTTGGACGTCGAATTGAAGTTGTGACGTTAGACTGATTCGATAGCTTTGACACGTAACTAGATTGCGAAGAATAGACAACGCTCGTGAAAAGCAAAGCGAGTTCTTTAGTTTCTGTCTTTTGTTGGTAATACGTAGTTTTACTTTTTAGGAAAGAGATAATCTTGCGAAACTTGTTTTTCAAACTGCTGCCGCACTTCTACTACAAAAACGCATTTTTGCTCACGCCGTCGCCTCAGCTGCAAATTATTTATATGTGAACGTATTTATTCTATTTTGATATTACAGTTTTGAGCCAACTTTCTTTCTTTTCCGCGTGTAAACAATTTGTATACAACGCACGCTTTTTACTTAGTATTCAACTGGTGATATAAGTTGTTCAGGAAGTTTAGCAAGTGCTTTTTGGCCCGAACATTTTTAAACTCAAAATTTTTTTTTGTTTTTTTGTTGAGTCATATTTGTTTTCGGTTAGTTTGAGTTGTTTCAAAACTTGATGTTTTTAATTTCTTCGAAAGAAGTCGGGCTAAACCCTGTTCTGCAAAGAAGCCATAGTTACGCATCATCGGAGGTGCATATTTTTGCTACGGCAAAGAAAGTGGTAGACTACTCCTACAATGTTCTTGTAAAATATATCGAAGCAGCTTGCCACAGAAACATTTTGAGAAACAGAAAAGATAAATATTATTTTGTATATATGTAATCATTCGTAACAAATTCTACCGGTAACAACTGACCTCGGGCTGTCAATAACTCGGTAAGAAAACAGATACAACTGAAGCTCTATATGGTGGAGATATTTTTCTTAATTCAACGAAAGTCAGTTGGACATAGCATGTATGATTCCTGAATTTATTCGAACACAGTGAGATATTATACCAAGACTAAGCACAAAATATATTATCACTGCATCAGTTTTCATTTTCTAATGGAAAACTTGTATTGGATATGACTTTTCACAAGTGTTGACAAAGTTGTCCAAGAAACAAACTGCTTTGACGCAGTTGAAATGACTTTAGAATGTATGAAATTGTATTGTGTAGTTAGCTTCAAAAAGATGCCATTTAAAGACAAGAAACAGCTTAGTACTGTAGAAAAAAACAAAATAAAACCAAAAGTTCAAAACGTCCTCTATGCAGTTCACTAGAGAATACTAACGGCCTTTATATAACCGTCCACTCGCGTAACATTTTGTACGAAATATTTTTGCATGAGAATCGTATTTTGGAAAAGTGTACTATATATTATTTATGTTTTAAGATGCGCTCACGGTTAAGGCGCACTTTTTATCGAAGATTTAATAGTTGTTTTACATTTTGCGTTCGTTGTATTGTTGAAAGAGGCCATGGGAAATTATTTATTGTATGAGAATCCCCAGAAGAACTGCAAATTTAGCTTAATTTATGAATTCGCATGAAAGAATCGGACCACATGAGAACCCGAGGGGCGCGTGTGGTTAGCACATCGTAAGAGTAGGTAGTGTTTGCCTAGACGCAAATTCAACGCGTTGGGATGAAATCCTGATGACTGAAATAAAATAATCCAACAAGAGGAAGCTGTTTGTTTGGTATTATAAAACTTGTGGATCGGAGATAAATGGTCAAATGTGATGTGTGTAGCATAACAACAACAAAAACAACATTAACAACAGCAACAACTTTATCATATGAAGAAAGGGATACCACGCACCCGTATGATCACGCTAACAAGTTTGAATGCATGCACATTTTCATTCACTTGTAGTAAGAGGGGTGGGTATCAATATTGTTTGGTTCAGTCAAGAAAGTCCCAACAACTATAATCAAGCTTCACAACCGATTGTCAAAGAAGACTTGGTAAACACACATTTCCAGTTTCTAAGTGTGTTTCTCGGTAATTTGGGAACTGCTGGCATTTTTACCACGCTTTTTACTGGGGGACGGGAAGGTTGTGTCAGTGTAGACTGCGAGCCGTCTCTTCCTTTTCCTCAGACATTACGCCACACGGCACAAACCTAAACATCTTCCGTTCACGGCCCAGAAACAGCACAAACAGTAGAATAAAGGGCGGCTCGCAGTCCAGTGCCAGTGGGGTTCAATTCGTAGCTCATTTACTGCATTTCTTACTGACGCACGTCTTTGTTCTTGCAACCCAATAGGAAGACTCAGAATCGCTTGTATTGTATTGTCGCCCTAAAGGTCAACTTTTCAGTACATGTGCGTCAATGGGAGTAGGGGTATTTATGCACCCTTGTAGTGAGGGGTAAATAGGGGTACTTATCCCCGATGAAGTGAGAGGAAAATAGGGGTACTTATACACACTTGAGTTAGGGGTAAATAGGGGTACTTTTCCGTCCTTTGAAAAGACAAATATTTCTGAGAGCGCACAGCAAAAGCATGTCATAGAAATAGAAATAGCGCTATTAAACGCCATTAACATGCGCGCAAAGCATGGCACGACACTCCAAAACACTGGCGCCGATGATGTTTCTCGGCACGGCACCCGTAATTTATCTCGTGTAAACGGTGTTTTTTTTGTGGTGCCATGTCCACAATGTGTACAGTTGCCGAGTGACGAGCACATCTCCGGAGAATTGCTCGGCACCTGTAAAACGTCTCGGTACGGCACCCAAAATCTTTCGGAAGGCACTGTTTACATAACACTAATTAGCGGCTCCGTGCGGAAAAAATATATCGGCACCGCGCCAGTGTTTTGGAGTACGGCGCCATGTTTTGTGTTCATGTAAATGGGGCTTTAGAGTCCTCAGGGCTTCAAGGGTCGAAAGGGAATATGGAGGATGGAGGGCAATACTTAGAGATATTTGTTGATCCCAACAGGAATTTTCAACTTTCTTAGAAAATTCCCACTAGGTGCCTCCTCTTACTCTCTTTCTGCTTATACACATGCTAGGCACATTAATTCTTCCATTGTGTATCTGCTGACATTGAAAATTTGTCCCTTGATATTTTGATTAT
>JANUFV010104408.1:0-10296 GCA_024757865.1 Epizoanthus scotinus
AATCAATCAATCTCTCTCTCTCTTTCTCTCTGTCTCTATCTTTGTCTCTGTCTCACTCTCACTCTCACTTTCCGTCTCTTTATATCTCTCTCTATAGATTTCGCAAAGGATGGACGACGCTTGAGGATGTTTTAAAATTAATGAGTGAATAAAAATTATCAATCTATGTTTTAAAAACTGATAGGAATCCCTTTTGTTTTCACACCTTAATCAAGCCCATTCGACCGCCTCATTCATCTTATAACTCACTGTCAAGATGTCAGTACTAAACAGTATAGTTATGCCATTGCAGTTACTTTATATTGAGATATCGTACATGGACCGTATAGTACAAACCTGCGGCGCCTTTAATGCTTTTGATTCGATCTCTGTGATTGTGAAATGCGCCTCCAGTGAACATATTTCCATGGGAAATACGCAATATGAATGCAATACCATTACACAAGTGGAGTGCTGCTATCGCTTGTTGCTTTGTAAGTAATGTTAATGTCGCCTCAAAAATATGGAAATTGAATGAGAAATGTCCCTGTCTGTTTTATCAGTTGTTCCCAGTAAACTCCTGTCACTTGTTGTCGACTACCAATTAGTAGTTTTTCGCCTGTTATTGAATAATAATAATAATAATAATAATAATAATATTGCGCATGTTCCTTAAAATGTTCAAACGAGAATCACATGGCTGTCAATGGTAATTAAGAAAAAGCTTTTTTGAAAAGGTGTGTCTTAAGTTTCTTTTTAAAAGAGTCTAAGGTGTTGTAGAATTTCTGATGTCACGTGGAAGTTCATTCCATAAGCTTAGGTGCGGTAAACATAAAAGCACAGGTCACTAAGTGTTTTCTATTTGATCTAATGTTAGGATGAGACAGAATGCCGTTGTTGCAATTGTGGAACTGCGGAGATTGTAACGTCCAGGTGATACGACAGAGATGAGATCAGACAAGTAGGAAGGAGCCATTTGATGAGTTTCAGTGCTTTCTCTGCTTACTCTGGAAGCCAGGTCACCTGAACCCCTTGAAAGGCCTCATTACCAATTGCAGACTAATTTAGGCCGTTATGGTATAGTACTTTGCCAATACCAAACCTTTTTATACCTTTTTTTCAAAAAATTCAGTGCTGCGAAATAAAAGCAACCTGGCTTAGTTATTTACAGATAATAATGTATAAAATCTCAGTTATATATTATAATAGTATAGTTACTTCTTGTATATTTTTAAAATAATAATAATAATAATAATAATGGTAATGACCCAGACGGCATTTCCACATAGTGGCTCTTCATCCGCTGGGGAACCAACGGTTTAAGGTCCCTGTCCAAGACGGTGTGGCGAAAGAAGGCCGCACAAATTCAACCATCGGGAAGGCCGGGGATTGAACCCGGGACCTTCTGGTTGGAAGTCAGAGATCTTACTGAACAAGTCAACAACTCTCACACAATTACTGTGATAAGGCCGGGGATTGAACCTGGGACCTTCTGGTTGGGAGTCAGAGGTCTTACCGACTGTGCTTCACACAATTTACATTTTCATGCTTTCAAATGTTGCATGATATGTGTTCCGGAAGCAAGGATAATGGGCTGTGTTAACCCCGAAACATTCCGCGGAATATGTCAACATTTGCTGTCCCTTGCGGTCAATTCTCTGAGGGGTGTCCCCCAACGGATAAGCCCCGGAGACAAAACTGATTGATAAGTGTCTTTTCAAAACACGCTTTTATGTTTTCATGTTAAATATTTGTACACTCATTAGTTCTCTGTTTATTGTAAAGGTCTATCAATATTTATAATTTGAAGTTTGATACTAATAGTAATATCATTTTCACATATTAGTTTGAAGGTAATTTAGTAGCCGCGGAGTACCATTGACTGGGCAACACGGTGACCTCGTTTTAGATTTGGTTTAATAAACCAAGAACTGAAGTACTTCAAAATTAAATTTAGCACAATAGAAGCCTGAAAGGCTTGTTCACTTTGACTGAACGAATCTGGGAGCGCCTCTGTTGCAATGGATAAGCACTTCAATTCAGTGCCCACGTAAACGTCACCCCAAGAATATCGCGTTAGATTATTGCAGTAACGTTATAGCCGTTTAATGAAGTCGTGTCAAGTTTCTTTAACTTCCATCTGTCAATGTCCGATAAACAATTATAACCGTAGACAGAAAAGGTGGCTTACAGTGTCATCGAAACCGTCAGCTTCTTCCGTGTTAAAAATTCTGATTGGATTTGTTCGGTTCTTCTAATGTTTGTCGATAGTCACCATTCAACCAACTGCTAATCCGTAGTTACTGTTCAGTAGCGTATACATAGATCAATTAACGTGACCAAGATAAGGCCCGCAGACTACGCTAGACTACTTGGCACGATCGATCTGTTTGATACGACTAAAACATTTTCCGACTGACAATCACGGCCAATGATAGGCAAATGGGTACACTTATAAATATTTGGTGGCCGCATAGACAAGGCGTAGTCTTTATAAACCAGTGCAAGCTATAAGGTACAAGGTAGGGCCAGCAATATGAAGGACGCGTCAAGAAGCAAGAAAGACTCGGAAGACAGTAAGAAAGAGTCACAAAACAAGAAGAAGCGGAGAGGGCCTCGACTAACCGGTGTCAGTAGACAACGCAGGCTCGCAAACGCGCGTGAGAGAAACCGCGTTCAGATTATAAACGCCAACATTGACAGGCTCAGAGAGTTGATCCCTCTATTCCCAGACGAGAAGAAGCCCACCAAAACAGAAACCATTCGACTCGCTGCTGTATATATATCCTGCCTCACTGAACTCTTACAGACGTCGGAGAAACCGGATGAGATTGTGTTTGAAGATCTAGGACTGCCTTTACCTCCTTTTACCTTCGATGTCGACCCGTTCCTCAACGATGAAGGTACTTGAAAAATATTTTTTATTTAAGATCGTGAAATCTAGGATTTATTGGTGTAAACATAATTACAAATACATTTATATGTACAGCTCTTTCTGTAAACGCCACTGTACAAATGAAACGTAGCGTTGGCACTTTTCTTGACTTTTGAACATGCCAACTCAACCTCGATCTTTAGAGACGAAGTCCAGAAAAAAAAATATTTAGGGAGAGAGTACGACAAAGTCTCTAACATTATTTACTTTTTTAAAATTTTAAAAGGGTATCGTGAAATAGCATTGTTATGGGCACCATGTAGCACTGAAATAATTCCGAATGAAATGTTTACGTTGTTATAATCTGTAGTAACCTTGAATTTCACAATGAATCGGTGTATGAAATTATCAAAGTAATGGATGCGTTCACAACGTAACTCAAGAATATACAAAGGTTTTGCGAGTATGTTTGTGTAACTGCTTCACACAACTCACTACCTGATTTGATGATAAGAGTTTTGAAGTGTACACTTTTCTTCTTGTACAGACCTCGGGGATTTCTTTTGGAATGATTAACAAGAACAACGCCAAGACAGAAGACGATACAAAGCTCTTCCAAGCCCCGCGTACAATTAAGGTCCCAAGATTTTAAAAGACAAAGTCCCAGCAATTACAGGCAAGACATTTTAACACTAAACACATGAATATCATGCAACGCACATGGATATGGTGGTATGGCACGGCTGTTAACGGCATCTGTTTAACCTCGAGGAGCCGTCGAGGGCCAAAGGATTATCAGCGAGCAGGGTGGCCATCTACGTCATAACCGAAGGAATTATTTGTACTGGCGTATCAAAGTCACAGTTAAAGTAGCAGCAGTGTTAATTTTAGCATTAAGATGTTTACATTGTAAAGTACTGTTTGTCGTGCGTTAAGCATTTTGACCTTCCTTCCTAAGTCTTTTAATTCCACTTATAGTCATTACGAAAACATATGTAAATGTAGGTTTCTGCGTTATCATGCAGGAAGACAAACATAACTTCTGCTTTGATTTCAGAGTGGTTGATTTCCGATAAAGCGACTTTACACTAGATTTTGATAACAGAAAAGTCGCTTTCGTGGAATTTATCAAATTGACGATTTTCGTCAGCTTATCTCTCGGCCAAAAGTACGCATCTGTTTTAAGATGTCTCATCTTCCGTTTTTACAATTAACATGATTGAAAGCTCTTTCAAAACTTCAACATGTGGGCTGTTTAATTAATATAAACTGTTACATATCGTTTGATGTAAGCTGTTTATGGTAAATAACACTTTGAATTCTTTTTCAATTATTCTTGTTCTCGATGACAAACAAGACACAACTGAAAAAAGAAACTAAGCAATTTCCGCAGTCTACTGTGAACTAAAATGTTCTATGCAGAGACAGAGTCACATGGCATACGTAGTCCTGCGTATAGGGCAAAGGATACAGTATATCTTAGATTATTTTATCGGCCAGAACAAATTAAATCTGAAACAAATAAAATATTATCTCGTGATCGAGTCTTCCAAACAAGTGAGGCATTCGCGAGATAAAATCCATATCTATTTTTAAAAGCGTATTGGGCAAAGATTGAGCATATCAGCTATCTGGGTAGGGAATCAACTCAATTCAAAGGATTTTTATTTAAATACACAGATAGGCTCTGCTCCGCGGAGAACTGAAGGACATCAGTCACATCACACAGCTCTAAAGACCACCTAAATGTGACAGGCTTTATCTCACGCTTTGCACTCTTCGACTTGAAATGTCCTTGTGATTATCAGTTTTGGCCACAGATACTCCTTGAATTAGTAGTTCCTCGTAATGTAAGTTGTATCAACCTATATTACAACCAGAATAAAATTCTCCCCGACTCTTGGAATACATTATGTGTGGTATTGCATTTATATTGCGCACTTCCCATAGGCCGGAACGTGTTCAAACGCGCTTCACAGATATACAGATATCGAACTGAAATCATTGGCGTTATTGAATGCACTTGTGCTGCTGATATGGGTATCTTGGACTCTAAACCGCATACAGCACGTTTAATAAAGGCTTATCAAAAAAAGCTTGTGCTAAAGAGATTATTGAAAACCGAATATTTCGGTCTTGAAAACTCCTTCATTAATACATTTTTCTATGAAAACCAGTAAAAATGTGTTCAGGCTCAGTGTTATTATTTGTTTGACAATTTCAGGCTCATAATGTTCTTTTTTTGATCTTATTAGCTGTGTTTTCACGCGGCATTTTAACTCGCCAAAAATTTCTTTAGGTTCTTGTTCACACTGTTTCAAAATTGTAAGAATTATTAGGAACACTATATTATTCACTTACTGATTGTATGTTGTGTCTCGTGGTTTTTCTTCTTGTTCTTATACTAAACTCTCACAGAAATTTCGAATGAAGTTTTATTCCAGCCTCAGTTTGTTCTTAATTTGTTCTTATGTTTTAAGCGATTTCAGCCGGCTGAATGTTCTTATTAAGTTTGTTTTTATAAAAAAAAGTGTATAGCACGTTTAAAAAAGGCTTATCAAAGAAAGCTTGTGCTAAAGAGATTATTGAAAACCGAATATTTCGGTCTGAATACTCCTTTAATACTCCTGGAATTTCACTGACAAGTCGTAGTATGTTTATGGAGTGTATACCGAGGACTATATATATATGTGGTACAACGCGTTACTAACATGCATTTGGTCAGGCTAAGCTCTTGGACTTAACCAATAACCCATACTCAAGGCTCCACTGCTTCCCATGTAAGTTACTCTTAGTGTGGTTATTGTGAATGGTAATTCTCTAAAGACCACGCATCCTTAACCTTAGGGTATCTGTTAGTTGTATATGCTCGACCTTCAGTTGATTATTTACATACCTTGTCCATATTTGAGTGACCTCGATTACAAATACAGACAAGTTGAACTGCAAAACCCGTGCACGCACTTGCGATAAGAGGCTATCTTAAAACTGACGATCGAGATGTTTACTGAGGATATATATACACTACAAGTTGGACATCTCAGGCAGTCGAACGTAGTATTCTATGTTAATGGATATCAGCTAGGATAATACAGTGTTCAGGCTCAGTACAAACTATCACATGTACTCGTTCGTCCCACGAACATTGCGTGAATGGAACATCCTCCCAAACTCTGTTGTAGAACTCCCCAAGTGTGGATGCTTTTAAAAGTAAATTACGGGCCCACGATCATAGCCGCTAACTCCCGTGTTTTTAGAACAATTAATTATGTAATTGTTTTTTCTATTATAATTTAATCGACTTATTGTTTAATTTTTAAAATTACAAGCACTAGCACAGCCCTGCACTAGCACTAGCACTAGCACTAGCACTAGCACTAGCACTAGCACCCTCACGAGAATCTTCCCAATGAAGGAGGTGAGGTAAACAGGAAGAAGAAGAAGAAGAAGAAGAAGAAGAAGAAGAAGAAGAAGAAGAAGAAGAAGAAGAAGAAGAAGAAGAAGAAGAAGCAGTGTTTTTATTTTTGTGACAATTTCAGGCTCAAAATGTTCTTGTTTTGTTCTTGTTGACTGTGTTTTCTCGCGGCATTTTAACTAGCCTGAAATGTCTTTAGGTTCTTGTTTACACTGTTTCAAGATTGTAAGGATTATTAGGAACACTATATTATTCACTTACTGATTGTATGTTGTATTTCGTGGTCTTCCTTCTTGTTCTTATACTAAACTCTCGCAAAAAATTTGAATGAGGTTTTATTCCAGCCACAGTTTGTTCTTATTTTGTTCTTATTTTATGGGCGATTTCAGCCTGAATGTTCTTATTAAGTTTGTTCTTATCTTAAAAGTGTGCTAGGATAATAACAGTCAGTTTGGTACCATGCAGGTCTGTCTTCACTTTTTAGTCTTTTGATGACATACATTTCCTGGTTTTAAACTGATTAAGGACTTTTACTATGTTCCAAAACTGATCTAACAGTTTTATACACAGCTCTTAAACCCTAAAAAAACGACTTCGGTTGTCCTTGACATACATTGGACATTGAAAAACAGACACACAAACAAGCTCACACACTCACTCACGCACACACACACACACACACACACACACTCGCACTCACACACATACACACTCGCGCGCACGCGTATACACACATGCACATGCACACACGCACGTACTCATGCACACACACAGCATGCACGCAAGCACATACACGCACACACACACGTACGCACACACGCACATGCACACACAACACCCATGCACACACATACACAGACACTCACATGTACATCAAAGCAATTACAAAGACGTATACCCCTCCCCCTCTCCTTTTTCTCCCCGCACATAAATTCGAAAACCAAGAGTTGTTATTGTGGATAAACGCCTGAAATCCTGAGGTTTCAAATATACGAATTAAGCTCACTCTGACACTCGTTGCTACCAGGTTTACTGAAATAGTCGGCTACTGTCTAGTACCAATGTGCATTCAAAATGCTCTCCTAACTTTTCGTTACTACTGATTTCTATCCTTAGATCTTTCGTCTCAGCCGGGAGTTGCCTCAGAAAGCAAAAAAAAAAAAAAAGGACAAGGCCTTTTTATAACACAATGGGTCAATACCTAGTGCCTGGACGTGTATTTTCCTACAGTACGACATTTGATACGCTATATTAGTTAAACAATATTTTGAACATGTGCTGAAGAATTTTAATTCTTCACTTAACGATTACAAAACTTTAGAATTTATGTTAAAAAATTTGAAATGACAACCCTGAGATTCTTTCTTTGTAAACGATGTACATTCATGCATGCAGTACGGGCATTATGCGGTATGCTAAACGCAATTCTTTATCAACAAATACATCAATGACAGCGGCTTAACAGTCGATATAACTAAAATAATAGCCTCGGGCACTCACCTCGTGCAGTTTTACGTTAAAGCTACTGAAAAGTGAACCTTACCCGAGGAGAGAAATTAGGTTCTAATTAACTGCTAAATGGTGCGCGCGTGTCGAGCTATACCACTCACCAAGGGCGGAGCACGCCGCGGCATATAAGTTTACACACCGTATAAGTGTTGTTTAGCATATATTGCATGCTGAACAGTGCAAAAGGCTATTTATTGTGACATCGGCATCCTGTTTACAAACATTCCGAGATATTTGGTTTTTATCTTATCTCATATATCAATGCAATACATGTTTTTAAACGACGTTGAATATATCTTGCTTTAATTAGCCCTGGCCCTATTAAAGAACCCTTCAAATAGGTTTAGACGAAAGTCGACATTACATCAAGACCATCTTTCACACTGTGAACTGCGTGCAAGGTCATAAATCTCAACATGAGTGGGAAAAATCCGGCCTCGACTTAACCGCTAGCAAACACGCAAAATGCGAGCGTGCTTTCCAAATTGTTCCAAACTTGTGAGTAAAAAAACTAGCCACTAGCTAGCAAATATTTGCAAGTAGATTTTATCTAATTTGCACTGTGTAAGTCATGTAAATCTATAACAAATAAAACTATGAACATTTTCGTAAACAACAAACTTAACTTCACTTTACAAGGTTTTCTGCATGTTTGTTTGTTCTGGCGTTTCTAGAAGCAAATGCAATATTTTCTTTAGGAATAAAAAATGAAAGATAGCTTTGACAAATTGTAGCCTATTGTATCATTTTGTATTTTTGCTAGTATCCTTGAGTGTTTTGCTAGTGAAAACGTATTCTACTAGCAAACAGTTTCTAGTGGCTTTTAAAAAAAATTGTAGGTCGAGCTCTGAGCTGTATGTGGATATGTTCAAATGCGCATTGCATTGTTATATTATAGTGATTTGTATCAGTAGCCCTGAAATTCAAATTGCGACCATTTTTTGAAAATGTATTGGGCTATAAGTGTTTGCCTGAGCACAAGTGTGTTTGCGCACTGAATGTTTCACATATCTCAAGGAGTCAAGACTCTCAGAACACGGTCATGAGCATTAATATATACAGGGAAAAATCCAGGAAAAATAGAAGCAGTTAGCGCCGAAGGCAAAAGATTGTAAAGAAGACTGGGGGCATGTTCCTCCAGAAGAAACTGTTCAAAACGTAATATTCGGAAATTTTATTTTCTGCGTCCTTGAGATTCAAATTCTGGCTAGAATAGAAATTCCAGGTCTGGAACCGGGATTGAGAACAGCCGGATGTGATCATTCAAATTACAGTGCCTTGTGACTAGACTGTTATTTATCCATTTAAGGGAAGCGTCAAGACGACCTTTGGGGTGGGGGAGCGGGGGGTAGGTTTGTGACATTTCTTTAAGAAACGCCCTGGAAAATATCGATAGTTAGACTTCGATGAATATTATAAAACCAAGCCGTAAAACCCGTACTAGCCGGACGGAAAACAAACTCTTTTTGAAGACTGACACTCAGTAAGATCATTCAATAAAGAATAATACTATCTGTATATACAAGCGAATTATCATTGATTTTAAAATAAGACAAGTACAAGAAGTTCAAAATCATAAAGGCCGCTTATTTTATGAATGAAGCGGATACTGTCACTCGATCACTCGCTCATGAAAATGTCGGACCTCACATAATCATCTTTCGAGACGGAGGACAAGTTTGACCGGAGAAAGAGAAAAAGTCAGCCAATGAGATTTCCATAATGACACTTTGAAATAATAGAGTTATAGAGGACGTGTATAAAATTAAAAACAAAAGTTCTTGCAACCCGGCTTTGGATAAAAAAGTTATTATTACACAAACAACCAATATCAACTTTGCTGAGTGAATATTTCTTATGTTTACAATGACTAGTTTTCAAGATTACAGGTGATATTTTCTATCTACAGATGAATATAATTTGAAGTGGATATCAGTAGGTTTTCAGATTAGTTACGTCATTTGACCTTCAACTCCGCTACTTCCGGTTCCGATTCAAACCGGAACTATGCTGCTATTTAGAGATGCATAAAATAGCTTTGAAACGATAATGTATCAGTCAGTTCTACAACTGAAACCTGTTGTTTACTACATGCATATATGCAGCTGTCGTGAGCTGGATTTCGTTAGGGTTTATTTTCTGGCCTAAAAAGCTAGCTTACTTGGCAAACTAATTTGCAAATACAGAACTTTAATGAAGCTAGGAGAGATACAGTTGTAGTTTTCCGCCGCGCCGATAAACTGCATTTGAATAGAGAATATATACTATACTATTTTGATATCTAAGGTCTTTAGCTACCCTCCACCCTCCCCGTTCTCTCCAGCTACGTCTCATTTATCTCCCACTTAGCAAGTTTGGATTAGTAAAATTCGCAAAGTAACTAAACCTATTTCAATTACTCAAAGTTTTAACTTTAACTTTAAAAAGAGTCTTCACGCCTGCAATCGCTTAAATTGCCCTTTAGCGCTTCTCGAGTGCCCAGATTCAACTCGACTTTTCGATACAAAGGATTGCTCCA